>JANHFT010003788.1:50334-62618 GCA_032467955.1 Pseudoxenodon macrops
ACATACACACATGTATGTATGTACCCTGTTTCCCTGAAAATAAGACCTCCCCGGATAATAAGCCCAATTAGGCTTTTGAGCTCATGTGCTAAAATAAGTCGTCCCCTGAAAATAAGCCGTTCCTGAAACACAGCAGCAGCCCTGAGGTGACTACCCTCACCACCTCCTTCACCTCAAAAATAATAAGACTGCCCCGAAAATAAGGCCAAGCGCTTAATTCAGGGGTCAAAAGAAAATAAGGCCCTGTCTTATTTTCAGGGAAACACAGATGTGTGTGTGTGTAAAAGCAGGCTAAATTTTGCAAACACAACCCTATTCCAGCCTTAGATCAAAATATGGATCAGCAGTATCTTATGCCATAAAACTAATTCAGCAGCTGGTCTGTTTTAAGGGGGAAATATTCACTCTGTTTTTTTGGGGGGGAAAAACATAATGAAAGAATTTGGATTCTCTATTGTGTTTCTTCCTTTCTTGAAAATGCTGGCGTTTCAGCATATCCCAAGCTCTCTAGTGTTCAGCAGAATATGCTTTTACCAGCTGTGAATTCATCCCAAAGCTTCATGCATTTGCTTGAAATAATTTTGCTTCCAACAGAGCTTTGACGACTTGTGTTTGTACCTTGTCAGATCTGAATAAATTTGTGACAATGCCGTGGAATGGCATAAAAGTCTGTTTTGTTTAAGTGGAAGCCATGCTCCCAGAGATGTGCAGAACAAGCATCTGTGGGACCTCTAAGCAAATGCATAAAGGATTAGATTAGCTCTCTACTCTAGAAAATGGTACCCTGAAAATGCCTGCTTTCCTTTGCTTTAAAAGAGCAAACGTGAAGCTTACATGACTGCAAAAGAAAATATTGAAATCCCTAAGGTTGTTTGCATCTTGATTAATGGTTAGGGCATCTGGTTCTCTTGAAATGTGTTGGAACTGAAACTTTGAACCTTTTAGTAGTGTGGAGTTCTAGGTGCAATCTGAGCTTAGTTGCTTTCTCTCAGAAATATGTGTATGTATGTGTATATAACACATAAAGGAAAACACACACACACACACACACACAAACACAAACACACAGACACAGACACACATATATATATATGTTTTCGTAGGTTTTCACGGGTATAGGTATGCAAGTCTTGGTGTATTCAGGTCTTTTCCCGTGTAAGATTGAGAGTATCTTTGCGACATTTCGATGAGGTCCCACTCGTCATCTTCAGGCTGGTGCTTTCAGCTTGGTGCTTGTGTAAGCAAAACGTGATCAGAGCTGCCATCTCTCTATATCCGATCACGCTTTGCTCACACAAGCACCAAGCCGAAAGCACCAGCTTGAAGATGACGAGTGAGACCTTGTCGAAACGTCACAAACATACTCTCAATCTTACACGGGAAAAGACCCGAATACACCAAGACTTGCATGTATGTATGTATGTATGTATGTATGTATGTATGTATGTATGTATGTATGTATGTTTTCCTTTAACAACCATACATATTTTGTGGACAGTGTATTGACTGGATCAATATACTTGTTACACAATGCTAACAATAATAATACAATTAAATATACACAATCTTTGTCTTCCAACTTCTAACCTTAATATACGCATTGTAATTAGAATATATTCTTTTATATATCAGTGTATATAATGTTATTTTCCCAGTTTGTACTCATCCCCGCCCCCAATTTGCTGGGGTTTTTCTACATTCACATCTTTGTCTTTAAACAGTACTATTCTCTCTTTATGATTCTTTATCACTTTCTCCATAAATATATTTAAACATCAATAACAGTTCTTCATACAATGTGTTTGTTGTCCCTTGTTTCATTACTCAACTAGATAACAACATTACTACAGCAGTGATTATATTACCTAGTTGGGTAATGAAATGTCTGCAAGAAAATAACCAAGCTCCGAGAACATCAAGGACCCCACAGTTTAACTTCAGGTACAAACAGAGATTGTTCTTGACTTATAACCATTTTTAGCCAGGGTTCAAATTTACAAGGACACTGAAAAAAGTGACTTACAACCAGTTCTGACATTTATGACTGTCATAGCATCTCCACAATCACATGATCAAAATTTGGGCACTTGACAACTGGTATTGTATTTAGTGGCCAGAGGTCGCATTATCACTATTTGTGATTTTCCTAGCCAGCTTTCAACAACCAAAGTCAATGGGGAAAGGTGGATTCACTTAACAAAAATGGGGAAAAAGGGAACACAATGATTCACTTAACAGAAAAAGATTGTACAATCAGGCACTTAACAACCACCTTGCTTAGAAATGGAAATTCTGATCCAAATTGAAGCCATAGGTTGAGGTCATTATTACTATCAACAATCAGAATAGAGCTGGAAGGGACCTTCAAGGTCTTCTAGTCCAATCCCCTGCTCAAGCAGGAGGCCTTACACCATTTCATACAAGTGCCTCTCCAGTCTCTTCTTGAAAACCTCCAGTGATGAAGTACCCACAACTTCTGACTGCAAGCTTTTCCACAATTGCAATTGTTGGTATTTTAATATTGACTGGAGAATACCAAGCCCGGCACAGCTTTTGAGACTACAAGACCATCCGAGGGTCTGGAGGGCACAGAATATGCTATCTTTTCTAGTCTGACCTCTACTCTATGAAGAAAATTACCAGATGATCCTTGCCAGTCACTATCTCAGAAGCTAATCTACGTGACACAGCTGTGGGAAACATAGCACAAGAATCACTGGAGCAAAAGGAAGCACATTTAAGATTCTTTGAAATGAGATGATCTGAACACTGTAATATACTTGATGTATAGTTTAGTTAAAGCCATGTGAAGTCAGTGAACCTATTTATCTATTTACAACCTATTTACAAGTAACATGTCAGACCTTCAACAATTCAGATCTCCTTTTTTCCTCCTCTGTGAAACTCTTAAACTTCTTTTCTACCAACCTGCATGTAGCATCATCAATCATCTCCTTTTAACAACCCCATAATCCCTTGCCGGGTGGAGTCTGAGCAACTAAACAGAGCTGAGTTTTTACTGGCCGGATGCCCTTCATGTCACCAATGTGGAGTTATATTCAGCAGATCTATTCTCAATATCCCCAGAGAGAGAAATATCTGCATCTACCTTAGAATCGAACTCACAGCCTCCAGATTGTGAGACGAATGTAGCAACATCAATGGTAATGGGAAACTCAGGAGCGCTGCTGAAGTTATTGATGATTCTATGAACTAGTTTTACATCCTTAGGTAGATATTATGTTTTGGATTTTTATACGTTGAAACCTGGGCAAACAAGGCTCTATTTTAATATTATCTATAAGAAGATAATAGGGAGGCATAATGTTAGGGGTGAGCCACGTGACGTTATAGCATCACAACACAAACTCTTGTATGTAACTTCAGGGCACAAACAATGTCTGTCTTGTGATATCAGGACTCATTTCAGAGCAATTATGGTTAGCAAAAAACATGTGGAGGCAGTCCAGTTGCCGAACTGCTTGATGCAAATAACATTAGATAGATAATAAATTTGAGCTAGAGCTTCCTCTCTATATCACCTCCCCCCCCCCTCTCTCTCTATCTATCTATCTAGATCTTTTTAAAAATAGTAATATTTTAAACATTACAATTAAAAAGATATAAAAATAATAGAAACTAAAAGAGAGAGAAAATACAAAGAAAAAAAAATAGAAAGTTCAGGAAAGAAAAAATAGAAAGTAAAATAGAAAAGAAAGAAAAAAGAATATAGCGAAGAATTTTTAAAAAAATAATAATTTAGTACCTTCTCCTAAAATACAACAAATAGTTTCTTCTTTTCATAGCTCATTTCTTATCTGTAAACAAATCCTTAAAACTCATCATTCCATCTTGATCAACAAAAGTTCTTTAAGATTATCAGAGATAACAACGTATCAACTTAACCTTGATCAAATAAACCAATTTTATGTTCCTTCTTTTTTATTTTTAACAAACTTGATCTTTAATCAAGTAATGTCCTAGGAATTTCTTTTCATTTTTTTTCTTTGTCCCTTTTCACAAAATTCTTCAAAACTTTTAACAAGCCTCCTTTGTAAATTCAGTGTAGGAAAATTATCCAGATCACTATTTGGGTTTATTTGCATATCCCTTTTAAGTATTAAGACATCAGCTGTTTTCATTTGTATATCCAGTGTAGCATATTTTTCCATATCATTGTTGTAGCCTGTTATTTCTATAATGTCAGACACTTGTAAAATTAACTCTGGTTATTCACAAATATTCTTCAATATAGCCAATGCTAAAGTACTTTGCTCCATTCTGTATTTGTAAGTCAAGAGTTCTTCTTTAATTGTAATCTTTAGTTCCTCGAGTGTCCAAATCCCATTTTATCATGTTTTTCCCCAAAGAATTTAAAACAGAATTTTGCCACAGGAAGGATTTTCATAATTAATTTCAAACTCCTATTTTAAATTCATCTGGCTGCTTAGTCTGTTTGTAACTTTCCAAAACAAAAATCTAATTGCCATTTATTTCCTTCTGTCATAAAAGCGCTGACTGGGGTTTGGGTGAAGATGGCATTCCCTAATTCCCAGAGCACTATACCCGCTGGAACCTGGTGTCCTCATGAGAAGCAACTGTCTGGAGTACTTGTGGGCAATCCCAAATATTTTCCTCATCCGGATCTTCATTCTGCCATGGTAGTTAACTCTCCTCTTAGTGGAGCTACCTTCTGTTCACCCTTTCTTCATATAGAGTCTATATACATTAGTGTATGTGGAGAAAGAGCTTGAAGGGACTAAAACTGTTCTTCTTTGGCCAGATGTCTAACAATATTATTTTTAGAACATTGATCCTGTCAAACTGAGTGTAGAGAAAATGTACAATCTTACTGAAGAGATAAAAACCACAATAAAACTCCAAAAAGAAACCTAAGCATCTAAATGTATGATAAGGCTGCATCAATTATGTTAATCCAAGCACTCCATACCCTCTTAAATTTTAAATGTTACATTCCTGGCTTTTGGAAGCTATTTAAGTGAATGAAATTTGACTAACTCATTACAATTCTAGTTGACTGGAACAGTGATAAACTAATTTCCAAACCTTTCTCCTTTCCTTTCCTCTTTTTATTCATTTGCATTATTGTTATTTTAAGTATTTTTACCCAACCCTGCAGCCAAAGAGGTTCTGTGAGTGGCTTACTAAAATCGGCAATAACATTTCAGACTAACAACAGTTCAAATAATAATAATAAAGGATGGGAGAAATAAACAGAAAACCCCAAGCGAACTCAAGAATGTTTCTCATTATATGAACTCTCGTGAAAAGAAAGAATTCCCAAAACATTGGTCTTTCTATAGGCCCAAGAAGGATTCCCATGTTCTAGAAATTTCTCTGTTCTGTTTCTAAAATGATGCAAAGCAAGCACCTTTGCAATGTTCAGCCTATTCATTGAGCGGTTGCAGTAATTTATCGTACTAACTTCAGAGTTGTGTTAAACTTCAACTACACTGAGACCTGGCTTGATTTCATTCTACAGGACTGTTCTCTTAGTACCACAGAGCAAGTCCTTTGGCTCAGACCAATCTTTGACCTTTTCTTTATTACCTTGGATTTCTCTCAGAAAGATTTTCTTGCCATTTGGAATTTGTTCTTTGCCAGACCTTCAGACCAAAATTTCCAGTGGGGAGAACTTCAATAGGCATCAGAGGCAATTTAGTGAAATGTTTGATTGCGCAATATATGGCAGGTTTCATTTGCCTTGATTTTGTATGGCTTTCAAAACTAGGTTGTAGCTGGGTCACCAGAACGGAATTGAAGTGCAATACTCATCTGTCACTAGACATCATAATCCCTTTTTCATCAGAAAGGAAATGGAAAAACAATGGCTTCAAAAAGTCAATGGGGATGGGGAATATGGGGAATATCAGACTAAGGATGAGGTCAAGAAGTTATAGTGAAAGTCTAGAACTTCCTATTGTGTGCTGTAGCTTTGGATTCAAAGGTATTGTGGATTCAGTGTCGTCTCTAAAAAAACAAATTTATGGAGCCCGCCATATGTTGGACCAGAACATTGTAGAAAAGAAGAAACTCTCCCATTTAAACCATTTACTGTCCAATGGATGATACAAAAGGAAACCAAAGGTTAGGAAAACACTGAATGTGTGAGCAGCTGCAGTATAATTAAATAAGCATGTGTGCTAGATACTAGGACTGAAGCAAATAGGCTTCAGTCAGGTCCTCCATTCTGGCGGGAAAATACTGCTTGCTGATTGGCTGAACTGTCTGACAGCTCCCTATGTAAGGGCTGTCTGTCAGACAGAGCCTTTGCTGGATTGTACATAGTTGCTTAATAAAGAGCTGTTGAATTGTCACTCTGTCTGCCTCTTCCATCAACCTATCTAACAATATGCATATGGGTGAAAAGCAAGAATGGGAGCAAGCATGGAATGGGAGCAAGAATGGGAGATAAGGGAATCGGTAGTCTCCACCAGAGGTGGGTTATGAATCTTCTTACTGCCGGTTCACTCAGAGTCATGCCTCGAGCCTTGTTCTAGGTTGCTTCTTGATTAGTTTCCATTCATTCCTTCTTGTCCTGCCTTCAGGTGCTTTGGTGTTTGATGTTCCACTGTTTTCAGTACCAGCAATTACAAGTTCTCATCCATGGAAGTTATGTACAGGTAGTCCTCGACTTACACAGACAATTAAACCCAATTTTTTGTTCTTAAGTGAGACAGTTGCTAAGTGAGGTTATCCCCAATTTATGACCTTTGTTTACATGTGTAAGTGAACTGCTGTTGTTACATTAATAACAAGGTTGTTAAGTGAATCTGGCTTCCTCAATGACTTTACTAGTCAGAAGCGTGCAAGTGAGCACATGCGCAGCAGTCAAAAACTAGCTTCTGCACATGCGCAGAAGCAACATCCAAGATGGCGGCACCCACAAAGCAACTGACAGAACTGGCTCCATGACATCACCGTGGAGTTACTACCTACTCTATAGAACAGGTAGGAACCTACCTCAGGTCTCCACCCAGTAAAAACCTTTGGGATTTAGAGGGAAGGGGGAAAATAACTGAGGTGGGCAGGACACTGTGCCAACTCAGGACAAAAGTGCAACAAAGCTGCATTTCGAGGAAGCAAGTTGGTTGCGGGAAAAGATTGGCAGACTAGGGATCATTCTCCATATGAGGTGAGAAACCTTAGCAAAACTACTTAGGGGATTATGGCAGTTCTTTCCACTTTTTCTGAATTTGAATTAAGTTATTTTAATGGATAACTTGAACGCTGCTTCAAATGGTCCATTTTCTTTTTTTCACCCCTTTTTGGCATAATTATGAAAGAGCTAAAAATCAGGTTTTTTTTTAAATCACAGAATTTATAAAGGCCCAAATTCTTATGCCAAAGAATTCTGTCCTTTGAAACTGCTCCATTAAGCTTTGTCAGGTTGGTCAATAATGAGAGTGACTTGAAGACATAAAACAGCAACATCTATAGGTTCATTGATTCAGTCTTAAACCAGCAAACAATCAATTTAAATATATTTGAATTTAATGTACCCTTGGGAAGCATCCAATCCAAATCCTTTCTTTATAAGCACACCTTTCAGTATGACCCGAGATGTAGCATTTCTCAAATGAAGATAATATGCCAAAATGTACATGGAAGTTATACATGATCAAATGCTGTACATAATATCAAGAATTCTGAGTAAATAGCTACTGTAAATGTTGGATATTGCTGTATGAGTATGCTTGTTTTCCTTCTGAAATGCCAAATTCTGCATCTCCCTGACTGAAGGTACTAAATAGACCTGAGTGTAGAACAATACTTTTTGTGTCTGTTCTTACACCTCTCTCGACAAATGAAGTCATCAGAATTCCTGAAATAATTAAAAAAGATGGTACAAAATCTGCTGTTCAGTTTCCAGAGGTGCTGTAGAAAGAAAGACTATAGATTTTTTCTAGAGTGAAAAAATAATTTACCCATCCAGCTCCTTATTCCTACAGATACTGCATTAATAACAAGGAACCCTGAGATTTCTCTTTTTGTAGGCTGGAGCACACCTAGAGGGAGGAGAAGCTGACTCGTTGGATTTAAAATAACATTTTCCTTTCTTTTTGTAGAACTAAGAATTGATTGAAAGTAGTTTTTAAGGAGTTGAGAGAGAAGCTGTTCTTTGATAGCATCTAAGGTACATATTAGATAAATAGAGAACTATTGGCTTTTTGATTGCGAGCAATTTCCCCTAGATTCAAAGGCTGATATTGAGGAGTTATGTAAATAATACAAATTATTTATGAAGGACCGGCTCACAGGCTACCAGAACCAAGTGCAGGCCATTTCATTAGCTCCAAATTTCACATTATTTAACTCTTGTTCGGATATATTTATGTGAAATTCTTCTGCCTCTTGCATTACAGGTACCCGGATTAAAACCAATAACAACCAGGTTCTTTGGCGATGGGGGCCAACTACACAATATTGGAACCGTTTTGACATCTTCATCTTCTGAGAAAGGTGCTTCACCCCAATTAACTCTTCCAACTGTCTTCTAAAACCAGAAAGAAAGGCTTCCACACAGCCTTGTGCACACAGTACATGTCACATGTTGTGCTTGCCGGGAGGGTTGGATTACAGAGGTTGCATTTAGGGAAAATGATGCTCTAGAAAATATTAACGCTACAGGTTTGCTTCATATCATTATTCCTCTACTTAAAGTACATGCTGAGAACTCCATGAAATTCAAAAGCTAGGCAAGGTTTCAGCGTTAAACTGGTTTGTAAGCAATTGATCACTGGGCAAATGTAATATGCATATATTTAATACAATAAATTGTATATTTATTTGAGAACTACAGCAATTAGAATATCTCCCCGTTAACAGTAACAGTTTAGATGATGAGCTCTCTGAAAATATTTCATCTCTCTTTTTCTCTCTCTTATCTATCTCTGCTTTATGAGACCACCATCCTATCCAGGGGTAGGTTCTAAATTACCTTGACGCTGGTTTGCTGCTTCCCGTGCCGTGTGAGTGTGCATGCGCGCCTCGTGGATGCACACATACGCAGTAGAAAACCCCCACAAAATTCCCAAAAAAGAGGCCGAAAACAAGATGGTGACACATGTGCAGTGTTGGAAACTCGGCTTCTGCGCATGCACAGAAGGAGAAAAAAACAACCCCCCCCAAATATTTCCCCCCAAAAACAAATTTTTTTAAAAAAAGATGGCGACACCCACGGAGCAGAACCAGCTCCATGATGTCACCAGCAGCCTACTACCTACTCAGTAGAATCAGTCCGAACCGGTAGGAACCCACCTCTGATCCTATCTCAGAAAATGTCAGCAACCTCACACTTAAAGTCCCATGCAAAAACAGTGAAGTCTTATGGAATCTCAAGACAATGCACAGGTACAGTATATGTGGTACCTTGCTCAATAGTAGTAACTGTGATAATGTTGCACTTTTACAGCATTCTGTCTTTCCCCTACTTAGACCTTCCCAAAGATTGACAGAAGTCTAAGAATTTCAATTTCCTTAATTCTAAAAACTGACATCATGCTGGACAAATCTTTTTACATTCTTTGACAAAGTAACAAAATTAGTGGACCAATGAAATGCTGTGCACATAATTTACTTGGACTTCAGTAAGGCATTTGATAAAGTAGACCACAACCCACTACTTGATAAAATAGAAAAATGTGGGTTAGACAGCATCACCATCAGATGGATTTGTAACTGGCTGAGCAATCACACTCAACATGTAGTTCTTAATGGATGTATGCAGTGGTGTATCCCAATTCTCTGTCTTCTTCAGTATCATCAATGATTTAGATGAGGGGATAAAATTGGGACTCCTTTGCTTTTTACTAACATTTCAATGGGAGTACCTATCCCCTCTGCAAGATTCAGAAAGAATTGTAAAAAGTGGTACCTCTTTAGGCAAAAACAGTTTCATACACTATAATAATCTTTCTGTAAAAATGATATGCAAGTTTACACAATCCTCTTTTATACTGTGATCTGTACAGAAACTGGAATATGTAAGCATAATGTGCAAAGATAAGGAGAAAGGACTATTGCAGTCAAACGGTATCCAAAGAAGTAGATTATTCTATGGAATCCAGAAAAAAAAGAATATAATGGCTTTTTGATCAGTGATGAACAGTCTAATGCAAATTTCATGGCATTCCTGTCTTTGACTCACCAGTTTATAGATGTCTTAGAAAAAAGGTTTTTTTTCCCATTGTTCCCCTTGATTGCTTCTAAAATTAAATCTTACAATGAAAGAAATGGCAGTGTTTTGAATCTGTCTGATTTCTATTTGCAAAGTTGTTTTACTTCTTCTCCATAGCAACTTCGTGATCTTTAGAAATCTCTATATTTTGTATTTGCTGTTAAGTTTTAAGATCAAGACTGCAGCTTTAATGTTTGACAGTTTTAACCAAATTCATTTTGCTTTCCAATTCTGCATGGAAGCCTTAAAGGTAAAGGATCCCCTCGCACATATGTGCTAGTCATTCCCCATTCTAGGGGACGATGCTCATCTCTGTTTCAAAGCTGAAGAGCCAGCACTGTCCGAAGATGTCTCCATGGTCATGTGGCCGGCATGACTAAATGCCGAATGCTGTTACCTTCCCACTAAAGGTGGCTCCTATTTTTCTACTAGCATTTTTACATGCTTTCGAACTGCTAGGTGGGCAGAAGCTGGGGCACGTAATGGGACCTCACTCCGTATCGCAGTGCTAGGGATTCAAACTGCTGAACTGTGGACTTTCTGATCAACATTCTCAGCATCTTAGCCACTGAGCACCACGTCCCTCTATGGAAGCCTTAAGTAACAGCAATATTAAAATCTTGATCAGGTCTCTTGATTTCAAACTTCTTTGCAGTTCTAAGGTTTTACCCATATTCATAGGACATTCAGTATAAGCTACTTGCCGTCAACACATGATGGTCTGTTCCGTGTTGTCCCAGCCACTTTCCCCGGTAGACAGGAACACTTTACTGTCTGTGATCTCTCCTCAATTCGATTCTTATTACAACATCTGTGTGCTGCTATAACTTCACATGTTCCTCCTTCTGAAAACAAAGGAAAAACATAATCACAATGATGGCTCTGGATAGCAAAACAATGATCTAAACACTTCGTATTTGGGTGGAGTTAAAAGATAGGGTTTCAAAAATGTAACCTCTACATACAATACAATGCAGGGCAGTAAACTCACAATAATATGTGTTTATTCCAAAATATTGAATCTAGAAAGAAATGCAAAGAAAGTGGGGGGAAAATGTTACTAATTTCTCCAATCTTCTGAACTATTAGCGAACTATACAATCATGCACGTATAGGTGTTTTCTCTATCTGCAACCTAGCTATGAGCTGACACTTTGTTTAATATCCAGGAAGATTAGTGTTTTGTCTTTTTAATATAAAAAGGCATGGTTGCACAGTAGTTAGAATGCAGTATTGCAGATTGACTCTGCCCACTGCCAGGAGTTCAATCCTGACTCTGAAAGTTGACTGAGTCTTCCATCCTTCCGAGGTTGGTAAAATAAGGACCCAGATTGTTGGAGGCAGTATGCTGACTCTGTAAGATGCTTAGAGAGGGCTGTAAAGCACTATGAAGTGGCATATAAGTCTAAGTCTGGGGTCAGCAACCTGCGGCTCTGGAGCCGCATGTGGCTCTTTCATCCTTCTGCTGTAGCTCCCTGTCGCTGGTCGGCTCCACAATTGATAGAATTTTTGGTTAAGACAGGTAGAAGAAAAAGGACGCTGTGCTAGGAGGAGACTCTATGGTGGGGGAAGTGGACTTCCGGCCGGCTCCAGAATTGAATGGTGGGCTTACGATTAGACCTTTGTGGCTCTTTGAGTGTTTAAGGTTGCCGACCCCTGGTCTAAGTGCTATAAACCATGGTTTTCTGTCCATCCTTGGTTCCAAAGGCAAATTGTGCTTATATACTGTATGATCCTAGCCCTATTCACAAGGAGAGGAATTTGAGATACATCTCCAGCATTGCAAAAAAAGTGAAGGTAAGAAAACACTCAAATTTGCATACACGTATATGCTTCTATGCCATTCTCAAAATCCTCACCTTGTAAACCTGGAGTTGCAGTGACATCAGAAACAAGTCAAAGAGCCCCAACCCACCATATGAATATGTGGCTATGTAAATAAATCTGCTATAAGTTCCACTGCAAAAAAAGGTACAGGATGAAAGCAAATTCTGTTATCTAAGGACATACCATATTTTTCTGAGTATAAGATGCACCTTTTCTCCCCCTAATTGGGGCTGATAATTTGGGTGCATCTTATACT
>JANHFT010003790.1:73512-84758 GCA_032467955.1 Pseudoxenodon macrops
TGTCTCCCCTAGTCCTTCTTTTCATTAAACTAGACATACCCAGTTCCTGCAACCGTTCTTCATATGTTTTAGCCTCCCAGCCCCCTAATCATTTTGTGCATCTTCTCTGCACTCTTTCTAGCATCTCAACATCTTTTTTACATCGTGGCGACCAAAACTGAAGGCATTATAGTCTGATTTATTTTTTATTTTTGCCTTTTCTCCTCTCCCTCTGGTTCAATCTGCATCCCTTAGATCATACAGGTCAACGTTTGTTGACCCTAGAGATGTGCAGGCAAAATAGCTTCTGTGATGATCTCATCATTACAAATTGTTTCCCGACAGTATGTGTAGGAGCACACAAAACAGAACAAAGAGGAAAAAGGAGAAAGGAATACCATGATATTTGCTCATACAACAATAAAGATTTAATCCCAGGATTGACCCAAGTAGCTCTACCAAATAATTCTGCCTCTGTTACAAGCAAAACAATTTAAACCATCATAGACGCCATCTGTTCCTACTGAAATTGCCAGATCCTTCAGTGTAGGTGTGTAGGGCATACATCCAAGAATATGACATTTATTACAGGTTTTTTTTTAAAAACTGAATCACAACTACTTAATGTGAAGCTGAGTTTAAGAGTGTTTTTTTTGTAATCAGTGGACTTTGGCCAAGTGTGTCACCAGAACGGAGTCAGACCAATGAGCTGCATTGCCAAGAATAACCAATTCCAGGTACTATCAAGTAACTTGAAATATTCCCCCTGATCGTCACTGCCAGCTTAGTCTTATATTTTTAAATATAGCACATATAGCTTAGACGTCTTAGCAAACAGGCCCCTGATAATACTGATTGTCCTTCAAATTTTAATTGCTAACGACCCTGTTAATAGCATTTTCCACTACACCTCACAAAAAACAAGGTCTAAATATCAGCCAAGAGAAATTTTGAGAGAGGAAAGGAGATTCTCAGTCAGTGTTATAGCAAGTGACTCTTATGAACAGCTGTTATGGAAGATGTACCAAAACAGAAATGTCCAGAATCAGCAGGTTCTCTTAACTCTAATAGTGTTAGTGGTTATTCTAATGGTTACTTGGATGCTGATGTTGTCCAGGAAGCGTGAGTGTTAAAGGCGGAGATTACCATGCTAGAAGGTGATGAGGGAACTTGTACTGTTGGTGGGGGCTGCGGGGAGAGGAAGACAGCAGAGAAGGGACAGATTTTGTTCCCTGCTCCTCATTCCTCTCACAGGCAGGAGCAGAAACTGATGTCCCCTCTCTCATCACGTGAGAGCAGCAAATTTGCTGGCCTTGCCTTCAAAGCACAGAAGATGGTCCATCCTAAGGACAGCATTTCCCCACTTTCCTCCTGTTATGAGGATAGGAAGGAAGCACATCGCTTGTGACCTGAGGAAGAACCCTGAATTTTGTAAACTTGTGAAATAGCTTACTTTTTGTACGTATCATGCTGCAGGTAATTTTCAAGCATTGTAGACTCCCAGGAAGAAAGGGTCAACTTGTAAAGGACAGTTTGATGTCTTGATGTGATGTTACTGCCACCACCATTGCTGTCTTCATGCCAAAAAGATGCAGGAAGTCATCAGTCCACAGGTTTTAGTCAAAACGTGAGGCAATACTACTGAAATAGTCCATTAAACTGCCATGCAGCATATGCAACAATACAAACTTTCAAATTACTGTATGCAACAAAACTGAAGATCCAACAAGAGGACTAAGAATTATAGAAATAGCAGCCAGAAAATCTTTGGGGAACAAGTACTTATTCATTTGATATAGAAGAAATTATAGAACCTGATTGACAGAACAAGAGAAAAGATCCATAGACAAGTGACAGAAAGCTTTGGTCTTGTAGGAATAAAAGTTGAAGACTTCAGGAAGCTTCTAATAATTGCACCAAAAAAAGAGTAATTATCCAGAAACTGGATTACTTGGGAAGAAGCATTTGTCCTCAGTTTTGAGATGAAAGGTTTCCACAGAAAAGTAATCAACAACACTGAAGATAATCCATGACTAGTAGAAGATCCGTGTGAGTATAATAGAATAAATATTGGCAACAATACCAATATTGATATAGAATAGATATTGGAGGGAATGATGGGACAATGAACAAAAATTCCCTGTAATTGGTAAAGGAAGGTGACATCAAAAGCCAACATATCTGACATATCCTAGGACCTAGATGCAATACTGATGAAATGCTGTGCATTTTCTTGACTTATAAATAGCTCTATCAGTAGAGTTTTCCACAGGTGGAAATGTGTACAGACCAGGACTGCTGAGCTTCAAGTTATAGTAAGTTATGGAGGAAGAATTGAGGCAGTCCTGGACCAACGTTCTCTTCCCATGATAATAAACCATGATCAGGAATGCTCAGCATTGGAGATACTAATACACAAAATTACTGAAGTGAAGAGTGTCAAAATCAGAAGTCATCAACACCCACACCGATCCAGAGAGATCCAGGGCATTATCCACAATTTAATGATGTGCATGCGCAGAAGAAGAAAAAAAACCAAAAAATGTCCCCCACAAAAAAATCCACAAAAAAAAGATGGCGGCGTCCACGGACCAGAACCAGCTCCATGACATCACCAGCGGCTTACTACCTACTCGGTAGAACCGGTCCAAACCGGTAGGAACCCACCTCTGGGAATAGTACACTTAACACTTCCTAATTAAAGGAACATGATTTTTCTGACAATTCATTACAACTAAGTATTCCACTAACCACCCAGGCATGTACCGTATTTGATTCTCTGTAAATTTTCCACATAATTAAATAGAAACTACAATCCGCTTGTTTTATTTTTATTATTATGGGTTTCTTCACAGTACTTAAACCATTTAAAATACTGAACAACTTTGTACTATTTTGAGGACACAAATGACTCCATTGTTCTCAAACATCTGAGTGTACCTTTGTTCCCAAACCACTTCTAAGCACACTGCGTTTTAATACTATTTGGGCAAATAACCAGTCTAGATGTAGATCTATAGTAAACTGTGCTCCTGAGATATTAGGCTATGTGTTTCCTTACCACAAGCTATCTACTTTAGTTTGTTTTTTTAAGTACCTTCATTCTCAAATAACCCCTAACTTTAGTAAGAGTTGGAAATAACTCCCTGGACTCTCACCTGCCTATTTCATTCATACACATGGGGAGTGTCTGGGATAATTCTATCAGGCCAACAACTTGACATGGTCTGGCATAATTTGTGTTTCTTTGACTGCTTCTTATTTAGTTAATTCAATCATTTCCATATAAAAATTAACCTTAGCCGACTATTATTGTTTAATTTGCATCAACATCACCATCTTCTGGCTGAAAGGGGAATATCTCACTAACATCCAAAATATTTTGCAACTGAGGCATAGAACATGGGAGGGTGGGGGGCATCCCATTTTGAATCCAACACTGTCTCTTCTATCATTCTTGTCAAGTGATAGGAAACAACTTTACAGCATTTTAATTTCAGCAAACTGAACTCTACCAAAGATGAAAGAGAAATAGAGGGATAGCCAGCCTTGCATGTTTGAAAGGAGAACATTTGTGCAAGGCCAGCCCAATGCAATCTTTTGGAAAGGTCTTCCAAATCCACAATTTTGAGCTGCATCACAACACATTGGTTTGTACAGACTTTAAAGTGGAATATACATTTTGGGGTTTGTCTCCTCCTAGCTGTCTTTAATGAATCCTGCTGCTACATGACCTTGACTGTTGATCCATAGATGGAAGAAAATTCTTCCTTGCATTCTTCTCTTTCCTGTTTTTCAACTTTGCTTTACTCACATCTCACAATGTGATAAAGAACTCTTTCTGGATCTATTTTCTACATCTAGCAACCTTCACTCAAAATGCTACCAGAAAATACTTCCAGAGGACATTTTAATTGAGAGGCCTATCAAGCTTACAGCCAGACTGTGAGAACAGTTCTCCTCCAAGAAAGGTATGCCAATAGCCATTACTGACTGGGAACTGTAGTATAAGTATCAGGAAGTTAGGGAAGGATAGTATAATTCCCCCTGTTTATATCTGCATGCACAAAATATATCCTTTCAAAGTTAACTTTCTACAGGAATTAAGTGAAAAATATGAGAGGATTGAATAGGGTGTTTATCACAGATAGAATATATTTTGGAGATCAAAGAAGCATTTAAGAAAGACAAGAAGGGATGGATAAAAGGCACCTAGCATGGATAATTTTTCCCACTATGTATTCTAAACTGGGTGTGGGATACTCAGGGGTGGGTTCTAACTTACCTCGCCGCTGGTTCGTTGCCTCCCGCGCCGCGTGGGCGCGCATATGGACAGTAAAAAAATAATCCACAAAAATCCACACACAAAAAAGGCTGAAAACAAGATGGCAATGCATGCAACTTGGCTTCTGTGCATGCGCAGAAGAAGAAAAAAAACCAAAAAATGTCCCAAAAAAAATGTCCAAAAAAAGATGGCGGCGTCCATGGACCAGAACCAGCTCCATGACGTCACCAGCGGCTTACTACCTACTCGGTAGAACCGGTCCAAACCGGTAGGAACCCACCTCTGGGAATAGTACACTTAACACTTCCTAATTAAAGGAACATGATTTTTCTGACAATTCATTACAACTAAGTATTCCACTAACCACCCAGGCATGTACCGTATTTGATTCTCTGTAAATTTTCCACATAATTAAATAGAAACTACAATCCGCTTGTTTTATTTTTATTATTATGGGTTTCTTCACAGTACTTAAACCATTTAAAATACTGAACAACTTTGTACTATTTTGAGGACACAAATGACTCCATTGTTCTCAAAGATCTGAGTGTACCTTTGTTCCCAAACCACTTCTAAGCACACTGCGTTTTAATACTATTTGGGCTACAAAATGTTTCTGAGAAAATTAGATTTCTCCCATGTATGATTGCTGCTTAATGGCTGTTGTGAACTTATCCTTCTTGCCAATAGACAGGCCCAATACCTCAAGGCACACAGAATCCACATCTTTTGGATCATCGGAGGAGATACTCACTGCCATGGAGGCATACATAGTACACACACACACAATTTAATAATTGATATCAAAACCATGGAGGCTTTTAAAACCGAGGGGAAATTTGAAAAGAAACGGACAATATTGTGTAAAGGCTGGAGAACTACTGAGGGGGACCATCTTCTCAGTTGCGGATAAACTGCTAGAATTGCCAGGAAACTGAGAAGTGCAGATGTACAGTATTATAGCAGAGGGATTATAGCAGAGGGAAAGCCTGTTTTAAGAGTTTTGTTTATTTCTGCAGCAATCAGTAAAAATGTTTAGCTAGAATTTTTGCAATAAATTCTTCTCTGTGGGGTGCTACTTTTTATTTCTCTGTAAAAAGTATAGAAATTGGTGTTTAAACCACAGTTGCATCCATCCTTTCAGGCTATGTGTGTGAAGTTACAGTATTTTCTGTCCATCTCTTCTGAAATTCTGGTGGAAATGATCCTTTTGTAGCAAACTAGCTCCATCTTGTCATATGCTTTTCTGGTTTTCTTATAAGTTGCTGAACAGCTACGTCTTTTATATTTGCCAACATTGATAGTTCCTATTTTAATTTTTAATGGCAAAAGGTGACTATATTTAACACTTTAAAAAAAAAAGATGCTCTGAATTGTGAACCATTGTTCACAAGAGAGGGGAGAGAAGACCTGAACCTACAGTTCCATACGTTCATGCTATATGGCCAAAAACGGGATCCTTTTATTCATTTTTATGTATTTATTTATTTCCATTTTTAAAAACTTTTTCACCACAACCCCAAAGCATAGATTGTAAAAGTCCTCTCCCAAAAGACACACAAGTGTACATTGGCACACTTTGAAAGATAGTGGTGGCATCAGGAGCTACTAAAGCAGAAAGTAGAGTCGGGAAGTGGTGTCTAAAAGAAAGCAGCAACCTTGCAGCATCCCATCCTTTGGATTTAGCTATTCCACTACGATTGATTTAAAATATGGCTTGGGAAAAAGGCACCCTCCAGAGAGGGCCTATCCGATCAACAGCGGCGTCTCTTATTTTGGAACTTTGATTTAAAATAAGCTTGCTAGATCAAAACAGAATTACATAGTCCAGACTGCTGTTCCTGCAGTGTTCAATCAAATGCCTTTTGAAACCCCACAATAAAAGTTCTTTCTTATTTGTTTTAACCCTTTAAAGTTTGGTGCCATATTAAGAAACGTAGCCACCTCAGTATTAATTCCAAACTTCAGAACATTGATGGAGATGCTGGAAAACACAAATCCTTAAGGGAATCCACTGTCTGTATCCTACCCTTTGCTGTTGAAAGTTCTAATCATGTGTATTAGATCACCCTGCAAATATGCTTGTTGATATTCTTGTATCACTAAACAGCTAGCATGTTATGCTTTCCCCTTGCAGTTATATTAATTTTTCAGTCACAGTTGTCTTAAGGGTCAAAGCTTGGAAATGTAATCGTGTTGTCGCACCAGTTTATCTAGAAGAAAATAATTAAGCCACTTCGCTTATTATTTCCTGGATCCGTTTAAAAATAGTGTTCACTTTCAGTTCTCCGGTAGAAAGAACAATTCTAAGAACACATTACAGTAGGAGAGCACAAATGTTACATTTGAGTTGGTAACGTATTCTGTTCGTCATCAAGAGAGACAATATAATGCAGTATAGTGGTTAAATTGGGGCATAATGGCTCAGCAGTTAAAGACACTGAGCCTGAAAGCTGGAGAGATGTTAGCTCGGATTTGAGACCTGAGCTCCGTGCAACGGCTGAGTTCCCATTACTCACCCCAGCTCCTGCCCACCTAGCAATTTGAAAGCATGCAAATATGAGTAGATTAATAGTATTTTTATGTACACTGAGAGCACATGCACCAAAGAAAAATTCCTTGTGTGTCCAATCACACTTGGCCAATAAAGAATTCTATTCTATTCTATTCTATCTAAAGTTGTGGGAGAAAAATATGGCAAGTTAAATACATGAATTAAAAAAAGCTACCTCTTAAAGATTTTAAGACTAAGCCAGTCAGTATAGAAAGGATCGCTGTCTGTGATATCAAATGATGTTGACATCTGACTTATAAACCACACTCAGCAGATGTTAGGTGTGCCTGATGTGGCCAGATCTGATTTGCTCATCTTTAAGTTCCACTGGAAACTGTACACCTTTTCAATCTCCATAGCAGCTTAACAGGAGAAACAAATATTCACAGGTGCTGCTCCTGCCCATCTGATTCATAAGACATCATGTTGTCAAGATATCCAAAATTTTTGCAATGGAATGCTCCTCTGCCCAATCACATGATATCAAGCTGTGTTTCCACATCGGGGGGGGGGAGTTGCAGGAGGGAGGAGAGATTGGTTTCAATGCTTTTATTTGATTTGATTTTTTACTTATGTGGGCTTTTAAAAAGGAATTATTTAATTCCTGGATGGATTTATTCATTTCACAAGCAGTTTTGTCCTACATTTCAGTTTACCTAAACTTGGTTCAGTAATTTGTGCATGAGTAACTGAACCATTTTGTAACTACGTTTTGAAGAGTCCATAGGATGTGGACTTTATACTGTATGTACTCCTAAATATCTACAGTAAATGTAAGATGTGACTGAAATGACAGAAGTTTGGGATGAAAAATAATTACCTTCTGAATGTCAACTTAATATCATTGCTAACATAATTTGATTCCCCATAATTTGATTTCTCCAGACATAGAAGATGAGGGAACAATTTGTTTGCTCTGTTGCATAAGCAGATTCCTTGGTGTCATTTTACAATTATTCACCTCATCCTTAAATATCTTCTTTCTCAAATCTAAAAGGATAAAATAATTGCTAAACACATAGGTCAATTACACAAAATGGCATGAACAATTGGAAGCAAATCCAACTGAATATGTAGAGCTTTGTCTGTCTCTGAAGGCCAAAATTAAGACTCTGCAGATATATCAACCCAATTAATCCATAGCTGTTTGGTTACCAAGATGTCACCTGTTAGATCGCGCAGGAGTAAAGACACGAGTCGAGTGACAGTCAGCTCTCGGTTTATTGGCCTAGGTCTTAAGTGAATCCGGACTGCCTTCTGGGCCAGGGGGGCCCTCTTTTATGGGATTTCCCTGGCTCGTAGGCACACAATTACATTGGCTGATAAGCCCCATTGCTAGTTAGCCAACCAGCAACGGGCATGAAACTGTATGCAGATGGATAGAGGGAAATCACTCTTAATGGGTGATCAGGATATGCATAGGGATTAAGGGGAATACAACAGAACACAATACCAGAACACAACAAATTGGTCTAGCAAAAGTTTGGTATGCCTTAATTAGCAGTCCAATATTACCGGAGGAGAAACTACATAAGATTAGGCTAGTGCTTTTTTGGCAATGCTGTTACAGTGAGCTCTGGGACTTAGATCTCTGAGATGTTCTGAGATGCTCTGAGCTATAGGCGATTAGTGGCATCCATTGATCTTATGCTTTTGCAGACTGATGAAAACAATATTGAATTGTTACACTGCAAATTTTGCTTCTTTGGGGGATATGTATAAATTGTAATGCATGTAAAGGAGTGTTACAATAATGGGATGCCTCTTTTATTAGGCTGAGCCCTTGTCCTCCTCTATTAAGTGTTGCTGAGGGTAGACACGTTGCACCTTTAAATCTGTGAAACTTGTTACAGTGATATCCTCATTTTGCCAATCTCTGTTGGATAGTCTTTTGCTCTTTAACATGGATATTAACATTTAACAAGCAAAGTCCTGTGTCATCTTAACCTTTAACTAGCAAAAATTAAGCAGTCTGCAAAATAGTTGGCTGAAAATTGCATACATAAACAGAAGAAAGATTTCTTTTTGCCTATATAATTTAAACAGAACATGAATGCATAGTGAATAATAGTTAAAAAAACTTTGATCAGTAGAACCCAGAATAGTGAAAGATAGTTTGAAACATTTATGGTTTTAAACCACTTATTGAGTATGACATTTCCAGGTATGAAGAATTAATGTACTTCCTGAGATTTTCCACACATGTCCCCTTGGAGGTATTGTAATATTGATGGCGATGTAAGTAAAGCACAATAGCATGATATATTGGGTCAACAAAATCACAGCTGGAATCTTGGACTTGCTTACTTGGACTTGGACTGCTTACTTACTTGTAAGCTATCCAGAACAGTAAACAGGATAATTTGTGATTTCAGTTGATTAAAAGAGATGGATATAAACAGAAATAAATAGCCAGATGTCCAGTTAAATTATAGAAATCTCGGCCATAATCATGGACAGTAAATAATTCATAATGCTGTTAATACATTCTAATGCAATGTCTCTCTTACTGGAGAGTATTCACATTCTGGTTTGTTTTTCAAATTTTCTGAAAATGTCAATGCTGACATTGTCCTTCATTCACATATCCTTTTTCTTCTGTAACTTAATGTATCATTAAAACAATGCCATTAGGATCAACTGATATTGATTTCTTCACCAAATACTTTGCATGAAGTAATTAGAACATTGATTGTACTGTTTTTTCAATAGCTGCTTGTCTTACTTATGCATGTTGCTTTAGATTTCTTTGACCTTGACCTTGATCTTTTAAGATGGCATTGAAGGTCTATGGTACAGTAGATAACTGAACCCATGTAATGGAAGGCTGGAAACTTTAATCTCCACTCCCAGTGGCATCTGAAAGCTAGAGAAACTTATGTTTTAGTCTATTTCAGTACAAGTGGATAAAATGTTTTATGAATTTGCACTGAACTCTTGATTGTGATGTGCTAAAGTCTAAATTTTCTATAATCCTCTGTGCAAATTAAGGAATTCTGCTTCAATGTTGTATACCAGACTGGTTATAAACTTATAATTCTGCAAAATCTTCTGGTAATAATTTGAAAACTTTACAGTATCCCTTTCTAGAGATTTCTGCCAGAAAACTGTTTAGGAACACTTTCTTTTCTTTTTCCTGAAATTGCCAAAGATATCATCCAGATTTGAACATTTCTTATTTTCTTTTTCAGCAATAAATATTTAGATCATAGAATAATAGAGTTGGCTTAGAGCATGAGTTCTAAGTTGTTTCTCTCCTTGGTTAGTTTCTACCCATTGTTTCTTGTCTTGCCTTTTGATGCTTTGGATGATATTTTTTAGTTAGTTTGATAGTTATCTTTCTTGAAATATTTTTAAAATTGTTTATCTATCTCCCAAAGAAAGAATAACTACTCAGAGTTGCTGGGAATCAGGTAGTATATAAATTTTATGATTTAATTTAATTCTATTAGGGAAAAAATCCTCTAGAATACAAATGTATATACCATATGACTAGGAAACTGCCTTATAGTCCTTCCCTCCCTCCCTCCCTCTTCTTCCTTCCTTCCTTCCTTCCTTCCTCTTCTTCCTTCCTTCCTTCCTTCCTTCTTTTCTTTTCTTTTCTTTTCTTTCTCATAGAAAATGAAAGAGCATCAATGGTATAGAAAATGTCTATGCAGACAATTTGGTGTGCCCCTAGAGAGCACACATTACACTTTTGGTCTGTAACCTGCATTGATTGCCAGTTTATTTCCAAATGCATTTCAAGGTGCCAGTTCTGACCTTTAGAGCAATACATGGCATGGATCAAGTTATTTGAGGAACCTCCTTTTCCCAATTACATATGCTTGTCCCACCAGCTCAGTTAGAAGGGTTTTACTATGAGTCCCATCTTGAAAGAAGCTCTATCTGGAAAGACTTAGGCAGAATGCCTTTTCTGTTATGGCTCCTACCCTCTGGAATATTATTCCCCCCAAGGCAAGGTTGGCTCATCTATGTTAGCCTTCAAGAAGGCCTTTAATTATGTTTTTAAGACATACATTTTAATGAGCCATGGTGGTGCATTGGTTAGAGTGCAGTACTGCAGGCTACTTCTGCTGACAGCCGGCTGCCTGCACTTTGGCATTTTGAATCTCACCAGGCTCAAGGTTGACTCAGCCTTCCATCCTTCTGAGGTGGGTAAAATGAGGACCCAGATTATTGGAGGCAATATGCTGACTCTGTAAACCGCTTAGAGAGGGCTGTGAAGCACTGCGAAACGGTATATAAGTCTAAGTGCTATTGCTATTTTCCCTGCATTCTCAGGTTTACCTGTTTTTGCCTTCCCCAGCCCACAGAAGCAGTTTGCAGGGTTCCCCAAACCCTATGCATGCCCCGTTTTTTCACAAAACAGTGTCATTTTTGCCTTCCCCCAGCCCACAGAAACACTCTACAAGCCTCCCAAACCCT
>JANHFT010003790.1:88634-104933 GCA_032467955.1 Pseudoxenodon macrops
GCTTTGTTGATTGGTTCTCTCTATCAGCTGTGCTTTAGAAGCTGTTTTTCCCAATCCTAATCAGGCGATAAAATAATGTGCTGAAGCTGACCAGACTAAGGATGCTAGCCAGATGAATATCTGCTAGGCAGATTTTTTCCCCTATTTTCCTTTTCCAAAAACTCAGGTGCGTCTTATACTCAGGTGCGTCTTATACTCCGAAAAATACGGTAGTTGCCATTTCACTTGTAGCCTGTGGCAGAACAGCCAGTAAGAGATTGCTAAAGATGCTTGTCTGGAAATACACTGTTTAAAAAGCTAAGGGCTCTCATTCCTCTAACACAGTATATACAGAAAGAGAGCATTGGAGGTTTATAATGACCTCATTCACATCCAGGGGTTAAGGTTCTGACAAAAGTTAATGAACATTCAAGATGCTTAAATGAAAGAGAAAGCCTAAATACTCTGAAGTAGAAAGCGTTCAAGAGTTCATTGCTGATATGTGGGCTTATGTGAAAATAAATCAACTGGGCAGGGCCAACATTGTTCAGAGTCACTGAAAGTATGACTTTTCTTAAAAACTGTTGTCCTAGTAAAGGCTCACTAAATTGTCTGCAGCAGCATTTCTAGTCAGACTGTAATCTGTAATCCAGAACCAAGTCGTTCCATGTGAGAACCTGAGCCCTTTTGTTAGGGAGGAAAGGAAATGTAATTTTTTTTTTAATCGTAAAAGCAAAGATCAATCAAGCAGTTAAAAGCTATAGAACTCAATGTCCAGAAAGCAAACATTAGAACTTCCTAAGTAACCATAATCTTTGAAAATCTTCAGTCTAGGTTCCTCCCATGGACCAATGCTTTTAAATATCTATTGTTTGTAGTACTTTGAGGCAGTCTTCCTTCTCTGTTGTACAACTACTTCTGAACATTAAGGTGTTTTTTTTTAAATGCACATAGCATGGGTATGTTCGTAGAATTCAACTGTCTTTGATTAAATTGCACCTTGCTCATCAGACTGAGAGATTCAGAACCCATTCATGTAATTAACACTTACGATGAAAAATCGAGAGCTTTTTTTGTGTGATTTTAAGACTTTTCACCATTGTGATTTAACCTAAACTTTGAAGAACTTCTCAAACATTGTACCATTCTAGTCTACTCCACACATAAAATTATTCAAATGAGAGGCTGCAGTATGATATAGCATCTTGGAACATTCAGTTTGGATTCAATGTAAGATGTATATTTTATTTCAGATAAATAATTATCTGATGTCCTGGAAAAGAACTCCCTTGAAGGGAGAGGAGAGCATACGAAGATCATTCTGGAAATCTGATGAACAGCTCTCTTGTTCCACCAAGGCCCTTATTGCCAACTATCCTGTCTAAAAGATCTTTGAAGAGAGATGGAAGAAGGCACATGGCAATCACCACATAATACTCTCCCCATTAGTGGAAAGCCTTTACCACCAATTGATTTTCAAGGGCCTGTTGAGATGTTTAATATTGAGATCAGATGAAAAATGTTCATCTAATGATCCAAAATACATGTTTTCAAATGTCTGCATGGAGTCCTGATCTAGAATTCTTCATGCTGCTTTTATATGTAAGATTTAATTGTTTGCTGAAATATATTCAGGTTTCTCATCCATCCTATTACATTGTTATTTGACTAAAGCAATTATTGCCCAACTAAAGCAAACATAAAAGGCTTAAGTAAACCAAGTAAAATGTCAAACTTCCTAGGAAGATACCGACAGGAAAATGAAGCGAGCAAACAAAATCTACACTGTAGTAAAGAAGTTCAGAGAAATCCAGCTTATTCTAGTAATCTGATTCAGTTTGGGGACAAAGGAAAAACTTTACTATTATCAGTAAAACAAAAAAGTCCCCTGAATTGAGGTTATACACTGTTTCATGTAGGACAATAATATATTGACTTGTAACTGTCAAGGCTTTAAAAAAAAGTCTTCTCAAAAACTTATGCATATGTTTGCACCATTTTTCTGCAAAGCATGTATGTTTTTAATCCACAGTATTTGTACATTCACTCCCTTAAGATGCCAGTTAGGATCCCTCAATTTGAACACTCAGCTAGTACGATACGGGTAGTCCTTACTTAATGGTCCTTTGCTCAGCAACCGTTCAAAGTTACCACTGCATTGAATGAGATGAATGGTCCTCGTAGTTGCAGCCGCTGCAGCATCCCTGCAATCACTTCATGGTGGTTCAGGCATTTGACACCCAGGTCACAATTATGATGGTTGCAGTTTCCCATAGTTCTGTGATCCACCATTTGTTACCTTCACTGCCAGATTCTGACAAGCAAAGTCAATGGGGAAGCCGTCAGGCAGTCACAAATGGCAATCATGTGACTCTGCAATTAACGGCCATGCAGAATTTGTTAATGACAGCAACCTGAACTGTCACAACTGCTATCATAAATTGGTGGAGTCACGTGATGTCACCCTTTATGAACACATTGTTTGACAGAACTGCCAGTCCCAATTGCTGTTACTAAACAAAGACTACCTGTACTAAACTCTTTGTATTCAAAGGGCACGAAATACCCCATTGCTAAAATAACATATTCTCTGTGTAAGAGTCTTTGCCTCACATTAGCATCCATAAGCATAGGATTCTCAATAATCTCACTTTTTTCACTTCAGGATACAAACACTATTCAAAATATGCAATGAACAGAACAGAATAAAGTTGCTTCCACTTTGGAAGCATCAGGAAACACTTCTGAAGACTCTTCCTGCAAAACAAGTATTTGCTAGGTTCCTTTATCCAAAGCTATGGAAGTATGAGCAAAGATGTTTAATATTCTTTCAGGGGTATGCCACATCAGAACCAAAGATGCAACAAGCAAGGATAGGGTGAGCTGGCTAGCTAGCTAAAGAACAAGCTAATAGTCACTTTGTTTGCCATGAGCCACGGCCAACATAAAATTATGATTAGGAAGACTAATCGAAATTTTATCTCTACCTTAAAAAATAAAGATATTTACCTTTTTCCAAGAAAGGCAATACTAGGTCAGGAGAGGCTAATTATTGGCCACAGAAAAGAATATAGTAGTAGACAACTAAGTGACTTCCACTATAAGAATGCAACTAGAATGCAAGATAAGGTCACACAACAGGTCAAAATGACTAACCAGTTTTATTTACAACACCCCTTAAAGACAGACACAATTCAAAGGGGGACATAACAAAGGGGGGAAAAACAGCCACCATGCCCTTGCCTACCTATTTTAGGTAGGGTCCCCAATACCAATGCCTGGGCTAGACACAAGCATGGGTACTTCTGCCACTTGCTAGTGAATAGCACATACTAAGGCTTCCCCCAGCCCTGCTGGGGCACGGGGGCTGGGCTCTGGGGCTAGCTCAGAAATGCCACCTCCCCCCTGGCTGGGGCTGCTAGTCAAAGTGTAAAAACCACAGAATCTGGTGCATCTTTTCAGCACGTGGTAAGGGAGACCAGTCAGATTTATCCAGATACAGTTGAATCTCAAAAGGTTTGCACTTGGGAAACTGTCCTGGACTTCACGCTTCTATTTTTCAGTTCTTCTTCATCATCACTGTACCAACGGGCTGAGCAATACTGTTCCATTCTTCAGACCAAAAGCTCAAGTATTAGCAGTCTAAAATCTCCTGGTTTGTATTGGCGGAATAGACTACATAACCACTGCTGCTTCTTTCCCATCAGCCTCTCAGCTTTTCCCTAAGAGGAGCTGGGTTTTGAGAGGACATTAGGGAGAGTCTAGGTCTGGTGGCTCCCAATGCTTCTGTCTTATTTCACATGTAGACAGACAGGACACATGCCAGCCACTCGGCTATCATCAGATTAAAATGTCATTTACTAAGGAAAAGGAACTCCTGGGCTCAATTCTAGAATGAAGACAGGCAGCCCAGGCCAGGGAATGCTGAGAAGAAGAGGCACAAAGCCAATCCTTCCTAGGAAATTCAGAGCCAGCCCCAGGCACAATCCAGACCTAAGGAGGAAACCAACACAAAGTTATCAAATTCATGTACCAGTGGCCACATGCCAGCACCTGGGCTGGGCCAGCCCAAGCCACTTTAGGATTTCTTAGAGTCCTGTGTGTTCCGTCGCTTTAGGTCGCTCAAGTCAAAAGGTGTGAATGCTGTCAAAAAAATAAAGAAAGAAAATTTAGGATAAAATTCCAGATTCCCCATGTTATTTTCTTCAACATTCCTACTGACTTTAGCAAGAAGAAAATTGCTACGGTAGATACCACACCATCACCTAATTAATAATCCTTTAAATTGTAATTTGGGCTATAGGTAACTGAGACATCTAATTAAAATATTTGTATGCTCCACTATACATTCTATTCAATATAAGAATCCATAGATATCTTCACAACAATACAACCAACTATATATCTAAAGAGTTGAAAACTCTACCTAGGAATAATAATCTAAACTATGCAACTAGAAAATCTCTAACATAAAACTGAGCAAGGGCAGTGTCTTTCAAATGCATATCTGAATTTATGCAATCATCAAATTCATAGAGGTTAGAATGGCTATTAATCATAAGCAAGAACAAAGAAGGCTCAGAGCCAGTAAAAGTTTACATATAGAAAAATGCCATTATTTATCCTTTTCCTCTGAATTTCCTAAGTGCATTCATTTGATCATTACTATAAATTAAATGTTGGACTAGAATCATAGTAATGGGATATTAGATAATATGATTTTGGCCATCCAGTCTAACTTTTTATTCTGTACAGGAGTTTAAACTAAAACCTCCAAGACAGGTACAGTTATTTGTTCTTGCTTATGATTAATAGCCATTAATTCTAACCTCTATTAATTTGATGATTGTATAAATTCAAATATGCATTTGAAAGACAATGCATTTAATCTTGCTCCCTTTTATGTTAGAGATTTTCTAGTTGCACAGTTTAGATTATGATTCCTGGTAGAATTTTCTTGACCTAACAAGAGACACTATACTATTATAGTGTATGTTTTTAAACAGAGTTCCCTCCTTTCCCCTGGAAACTTTGTACAGTATTTTGCTGATGGTGAAAAATATTGAAAACCACCATAATACATAAATAAACTTTTAATAGAAGATAGTAGGACCTTGTCAAAAGAAAATGTAAACTGGCAAGATCCAAGTTCTGTAAAGAGTATATTTTGTCTAGGAGCTCACACATTTGCATATAACAGCCTATTTATTGCTAGAAAAAAGAAATACCAAAATCTCCAATTTTTGCATAAGCATATTTGCACAGAACTGTTCCCCCAGACATAATTTATTTTTTAAAAACACTTCTATTTCACCATTCTATTACTAAGACATCCAACTATGAACCATGACCAGCAAAAAAATTATTTCATTGTGAACAATGGTTTTCACCATGTGCCAATGTCCAAAGTTAAGACAGAAGGAAATGTAAAAGTCTAGGACCAATTATATAAAAGATGTTGTTTTATGTAGCCATTTGTTAATTTGCCTCATTACTGATGCTAATGCTAATAATGTTAATTACTAGAAGAACTTTGAGCTGGATGTAGTTGAAGGAATTCGGAGCATACAACTCATGAAAGAAAAGGGGCTAACTGAAACTGAAAAATATAGGCGCCAAAGTATCATGACTCTGGACTATCTGGACATTTGAAAGACAAGTAGAACACACAAAATTAAACCCAATAAATAGAAGCCAATTTATATGACAAAGTACTGAAAATTATATATTATAAACAACAAACCTGAAGAACACATTGAAACTTCTGAATTATCTTCAAATGCATACTCACATAAAACAATGTGTAATTTACACTGGATGTCAATAAGTTTGTCATTGAAAAAGAAAGTATCTGACAGTATGAAACTCACCCTTCAAACTTGGATTTGGTACCTTCTCCACATATTCTTCTACAAGAACCCGTTCACCACCTGCCATTTGACTGCGAAGATCCCGCTCCACAGATTGCCATGCTGCAGAAAAGGACAATATTAAGATAGAAAACTATTTCATATGCAGACGAAGGAAGTTCTTTCTGACTGAATCAGCCACCTAAACATTAACAGTGATTCTATGCTACAAGAAATGTTTAAAAAACAAAGAAAGCATACTGTTTGCAATTAGAGGACCCACTATACAAAACTTACAATGTTGGTCTATCAATCTGAAACATTAGGTTCATGTATAAATTTTTTGACTTTTAAAGACTCTCATTTTCAGTAACTTTTCTCCACTTACTCATGCCTATGTTTAAAAAAAAAAACAGATATGGGGGAAAACGACACCAATACTTTTTAAATGGTATGTGGCACATAAGTAATATACATGATAGAAGGCAGCATAATATGCCATGATCTAGCGGAAATGCCACAAATGCTTCCCACTCTGCACCTTCATAGATGAAGCGCACATTCTCCTCATGTGCAGGAGTGAAGATCTCACTGCTGTTGCTTGGGGAGCGAGGACTGCTGTTTCTCTTGCCATTGTAAACTACTCTGGAAACAGGGGAGCTAGAAAAAAAGGAAATAGGCGACAAAATTCTGATCTTTGGCAAAATTTAAAAAGCAGGACATTGTTAACTTCAGCCACTTTTCCCCAAATATGATTACAATTCCCCTCAGTCCCTATGGCCAATGGTCTGGATTGCTAGGAATTGTAATTCAAGCGTTAGGTTTCAAAAGTTAAGACCACTCAGGTCTTTTCAAAGAGGAAAAAAAAGACAGTATAAGCAACACATTATTTTCTTGACTGTGTCGGTTAAATGTCAATTTCCCATTTTCAATGTGCTATGGGAATACAGGATTTCCAAATCCAAGTTAATAATCAATCCAATATTCAAACAATTATCCATCATCATCAGATAACTTACATAGAACACCTCTAGCTCAACCATTTGCCCGCCTTCACCAAGAAAGAACAGCTGACTAAAAGTCCTAAAGAAGTAATAATATATTCTACCAACGTATTCGGTACCAGTACAAATTCAATTTTCATCTTTCTCACCTTGTCATGGCTGCCTCTTGCCCAGCCCTGGCCCAGGTATTGGAAGGATAGGCTGGTGACACTAAAAGAAAAAAGACAAAGGCTAGATAGAACAAAGGCTGAGCTGACTAAGGATGGTGTCCCATTAGCGACACATGAAGGAGCAAATTACTTTAGTAACTGAGCAGGGATAAAATCCGTGCTCAGCCCTGTCATCCTACCACAGGCTGGATTTCAGGAATTGCTTTGCTTTACAGGACCATTTCAGCCATTGTTTGATCACATTGATGGTATTACACTGTCACCCAAACCCCTAATCGTGCAAAGCCCCCAAGACTCCCAGGTCCCCCATAATAATAATAATAATAATAATAATAATCCCAATATGAGAATTCTCCCATGCAAGAGTTCTGCTGCTCTCTTATCTCTGCATCCTTCTCTTCGCCCACCGGACCCGAGAGAAAAGATCTAGCCTTGGAAATGGGATGCCAGCCACTGCCCAGAAGGGAAGAGAAAGGAAGCTCTGGAGCCCGACTTTCCTCCTCTCCCCGCCGCCTGCTACGAACTGCCAGCCCGATCTGGAGCTGGCCCGGCGTTAGGCCCACTGACCCACAAGCGTGTAGAGTACCTGTGCGGGGGTCAGTCCAGCACTGCAGCCGGGTCGACACCGAGGACAAGGCGGTCAAAGCGCCTTCCTTGCCTTTTTTTTCCCTTTCCCCTCCGTCCCCACCCTCCCAACTCCTTCACCTGGGCCTGGGGAGATCCCGGCCCTGACTCCGCTCGCTGCTGCCAGGCCCGGGCGGAAGAGAGCGCCTAGGCCGGGGCTGCGCCTGCGCATTGAGGGCGAGTGGGTCCGGAGAGCCCCTGCCCCGCGTAGCCGCGGGAGAGAATTTCCATGGAAACGGAGCGGCGGGGCAGGGCGCGGGGAAGGGTAGCCATGGAAACGGGAGTCCGAGGCAAGCTCCGGGGAAGGATAGCGGATCTTGAAATGGGGAGTCTGTAGGGAAGGGGGGAGCTCGCGGGGAGGGGCGCTTTGGCTTAAGTAGCACCCAGAGGGTTGCCCAGAGGCAAACCGAGGAGGGCGGGGTGGGGGTAGGAGGGAGCGGGACTTGCACAGACATATAGACCCACAAGGCAGATCAATTCACTAGGGCCATTTGGAATAAGGAAGCCGTCCATGTGTTAAGGTGTCTCATCTTTTCAGCTTGTCCCTAGAGGAGTTTGTGGGTGCAGGTAAGGTGCGATATAAACATAGTTCGCTGATGGCTTCGGTCGGTTTTCTGGGTAGGTGATCATCAACCTGAGTGCTGACCAAAAAAAAAATGCAAATCAAATGATTCAAAGTGCAGATGACGCAAAAAGGCAAAAGAAACAGATCATATACTCAACTCATGCAAAAAGATTGCACAAACTGATTAAAAACAGTGATACAGCACAGTTGCCAAAATGATTCATTGGAACATCTGTAAAAATTATATGCCAATAATGAGAAATTGGTGGGAACATATAATTGAAAATATAGTTGAAAATGAGCAGATTAAAATATTTTGAGATTTTCAAATACAAACTAATAAAATCTTGACATATCAGATTTAACTGATTGAAAAGAAATTGTGGATAATTGATGTGGCAATACCAGGGGATACTAGAATAGAAGACAAAGAATTGGAGAAAGTCACAAAATATCAAAATATCAAAATCAAAATTGAAAGATGTCATAAACCAGCCATGGTATTCCCATTGGTTATTGGTTAGTGCCATAGCAAAAGGGCATGGGCAACACTTTAAAAATCTGCATATTGACAAATTTTCCATCTATCAGTTATAAAAAGCCACACTGCTTGGATCTGCACATATAATTATGACATCTTAGGTTCTTGGAAAGAAATCAATGAGAATGAAGGTCAATACCAACGTAAAACCTGGCAGCTGTGATTTCATGAAATGGAGATCACATAATATCAAAATCTGAAAATTAAAATTGAATAATTATGACATAAACTGGCCATGGTGATCCCAGTCATTATCATTGGTTGTCATATCAAAAAGGCTTGGATAACACTTAGAAAATCTGCATATTGACAGAATTTCCATCTAGCGATTACAAAAGATCATTTTGCTTGGCTCTGCTCATATAATGCGCCAATTTGTTACAACATCCTAGGTTCTTGGAAATAACTCAGTGTGAATGAAAGTCAGCACCAGCTAAAGAACCAGCTGTGGTTTCACAAATTGAAGATCGCAAAGTATCAAGATCTGAAAATCAAAATCAAAAGATTATGGCATAAATGTAGTGATCCCCATGGATATCGGCACATGGGGTACCATACCAAATCTTGGATGACACCTAGAAAATCTGCGCATTGACAAAATGTCCATCTGTCAATTGCAAAAGGCCACACTGTTTGGATCCTCACATATACTCATTGATACATTACAGCATCCTAGGTTTGGGGAAACTTTGATGTGCATGAAGACCAGTATCAGCTACAAAACTGGCAGCTGTGACTTCATTTTGTGAATCAATTATAATTATAATACTTTAATATCATTGGCATTGACAAAATCATCATCAGTCAACTACAAAAGGCAGCTTTTCTTGAACAACTTGCATCCTGCAACAATACCTTTAACACTATCAACGACACTATCAACCTATCCCAGAACCTTGGGAAGGATTTGCTGGGTGGGTAAACTGCCAAATCCAGTCTGAATACTTGGCTGACTGTGGGACCAATCATAATATAATAGGAAGGAACATCCTCCACCAGGGATTTAGGCTGTAATGTTCCACTGAATGCAGTGCATACGGTTTAATTCTCATTCATGATTCTCCATAGTATTTTGGGACTGACTAGAAGTGGTTTACAGGGGGGGAAATGAAAAAAATTGTAATTGAGGATTCAGTTAATTATTTTGAAGCTCTTCAGACTTCAGCACAGAAAAGTTGAGATCACTTCAAGAAACATGCCACACTATAACCTAATGCTTATATTTATAAGCAAGGCTAGACAAGTACTTTGATAATGTTCAACATTTATATCAATTACAACTTACTTAAGATGAGAGTGACCTAGTGGCTAAGACGCTGAGCTTGATGATCAGAAGGTGGCAGTTCAGCAGTTCGAATCCCTATCGCGTAACAGAGTGAGCTCCTGTTACTTGTCCCAACTTCTGCCAACCTAGCAGTTTGAAAGTACATAAAAAATGCAAGTAGAAAAATAGGGACCATTTTGGTGGGAAGATAACAGTGCTCCGTGTGCCTCCGGCACTTAGTCATGCCAGCCACATGACCATGGGAACATCTTTGGACAGCACTGGCTTTTCGGCTTAGAAACGGAGATGAGCACCGCCCCCTAGAGTCGGGAACGACTAACACATATGTGTGGGGTAACTTTTATCTTTACCTAAGGTGAGGGTGAGTGGGTGGGCGCTTGTTTTTGCTTAGTTTTCTATTTTTCTTAGGAACAGCAAATATAAGTACAGGTAGTTCTCGATTTACAACCACAACTGAGCCCAAATTTTTTTTTGTTAAGTGAGAAATTTGTTAAGTGAGTTTTGCTCCATTTTACGATCTTTCTTGCCTCAATTGTTAAGTAAATCACTGTAGTTGATAAGTTAGTAACCCGGTTGTTAATTGAATCTGGCTTCCCGATTGATTTTCCTTGTCAAAAGGTTGCAAAAGGTGATCACATGACCTTGGGACACAGCAACAGTCATAAATATGAACCAGTTGCCCAGCATTTGAATTTTGATCACATGCCATGGGGATGCTGCAAAGGTTGTAATTGAAAAATGATCATAAGTCACTTTTTTCAGTGCCATAGTAACTTTGAATAGTCACTAAATGAACTGTTGTATATCAAGGACTACCTATATAGGAATACAAGCTTCACCTTGAAGAATTCTACTCAGGACTTTCATAAGCTTACTAAGCATTTTCATTTATCAAAATCATTGTTTAAAATTGCTTCTAAATAAACAAACATTCTGAAGATAGCAAAACTGTACTCATTATCTTTAAATAGTGTGATGAGATTGTACTTAGCCTAACTGCTCTAAGTTTTGTCAAAACATGCTGACTTAAGTGGCACAAATGATCTTCACAATGAGGCAAACTCCCCAATTATAAACTAGTAGTTTTTACCACGTAATATGTATGTTTTGAGGGAGACCCAGCCACAAAATATTGTTTTCCAAGATAGGTCATGTCTAACTTCATCTTATATCTAATTTCTTCTGGGCTTAATTCTGGATCATTGACAAGCTAAAACAAGTTATTTGGGAAAAAATAATATATAACATGTTCTCTTAATTCATACCAAGTGTATTTGCAGAATCAACATTTCAGCATCTGAAATCTACCAAGAAGAACTAAGAAGCCCAATAACAGCATATTCTTGGGCACTCTGTATCATAGGAAAAACATAGGAATAATTTGAATTACCACACCTGACCCCTATATTTTTCCTCCATCACTAATCTTTATATTAGAATGGTATATACAGTCTACCTTCCCTTATGCTTTCAGAGCAGACAAATATAGTTTTGTTATGCATCCATGTATGGGGTTTTACATAGCTTTCACACACACACACAGGCAGGTCGTAAGAATTTCTCTATTTGACATAGTGTGACGTTCTCAGTTACACTGATCATCAAAATGCAGGCACTGTATGGCTAGTTTTATCCTATTTGGGTCTCTTCAGAGATGGGCAGCTATATACTTTTCTATGGGCTTCAAACCCTCTACTGAGAATTGAACTCACAGACCTTTATGCTAGATGATATTGCATATACAATGCATAAGCTTTAAGAGTTATCCAAGTCCTGATGCTCAGTAGTTGCAGGAAGGAGTATATAAAATCTATTAGAATGGTATAAACCATCTACCTTCTCTTAAGCAGTTACATTACATCATGACCCCTGCATACAGGATTTTACGTGACTTCTTGCATTATTTACCCTCCTCCCACTGAAAAGGTAACCTCTTATAACATATTACATATTGTTGATGCTATAGAAATATCCAAGTAGCATAATTCTTTTTTCAGATATTACAGCCAGGTTCAAAGGTTTAACTATAGTAGAATGCATACAATTCAAGCTTGGATTTAGTTTCATTTTTGTTTTGCTTTTTAGACAATCCATGTTGCTTTGGACACTGGAATTTGCTTATCCCAAATCCAAATGCTCTTCTCCCCATATGAATTTTGATTCTACAAGAAGAGTTTTATTGCATCATAACAAAAACCAAATTATTCAACAAAAGCTTGGCTACCATTAATATGAGAAGGAAGAAAAATACCTCATGATTTGGGAATTCCTTTATTGAAAAAATAAAAAGCTGTTTTGGAATCACTTAAAAAATACAGTATAAAAGCAAATCTAGAATCGGCAACACATTAAAAACAGTACATTATACACTATGTTTTAAATTAGAATAATCCATATGTACATAAATATGTCATTTTGAAGGTAGATATTTTCATGGTTATTTTGTGAGGATTCTTCAGGAAAATGACATGAATGTTTGTTGAGGTCATTATTCAAAATTAATAATTGCAAAATGAGAACTGGAAGATACATGCTTACAAAACATGGTGTCCGGTCCAATCCAGATCACAAACATATATGTAAACTGCCAACACAGTCACACCATCAGAATCAGTATATGTCATCTATTGAATTGGACAATGAACCACAATAAAGAATGTTGCATTTCTTTTTGGATGGACTATCCCAAGCATGTCTCTGAGAAATCCCCAAATAGTCAGTCTCATATATACCTATTGCAGCTACAGTATGGCTCACTCCGTTACCAACTTCATAGGAGCAACTTTGCTAGTTTCCCCCCTTTGTACAACAGATTATATTGTCTGCCATGGACACTGGATTTCACATGGAAAAATTTTAAAGAGATACAGTCTTAGTTTACATGAGCTGCTTGGAAGAGCTCCACAAGATCCTTGTATTCTGGATCAATAAGGTCAGATGGCTTATCTCCCTCCTTGTTAGTGGCATCACACTGGGCCCCAAGAGAGATGAGGTACCTGGAAGATCAGAAAAGAGAAAGTAATGAAATGCAGCAGAGATTGAAAAGTTCTGGGTTAAACTATTTCTGTTTTAAAATATTCAGTCCGTTTAAGTAATTCACTGTGTAATATGGTTTAGATATTCTTTAGTCACTTTTAATAATTGCAATAAGAATTTGCAATTTCAACCATCTCTATTCCTTAAGGCAGGTTCACCCTTTTATACTAATCACATCTGGAGAATATAGTGGTACACAAAAGCCTAGAGCTATTTCTGCTATCAAGAGTTGCAGCCAGAATCAAATAAATTGGTTTCCCCACGTGCATTGTCCAACTGACATATACCAACTTCTCTTATATATTATATTTAAAGCGATGTAGAGGACTTTATGATGTTATGAAGTGGCTCAAAATATTTTTTTGTTTCCATAAAAACACCTTTTAATTTTTTTTTGCTTGGCATTTTGGCAATACCACAGTTAGTTAATCTGCCAATAAATATTACGGTATCAGCACTGCTGGTGTCAGGATGAGAGCACTCTGAGATAAGAGAGGATTTATCCATCTCTTGGAATAAGCCAGCAGGCATTTATTTCTTGTCACTTCAAAGTTCACTACCCAGAAATTCAGTAGTGCAATCACTTTCCCCTTCTTGTTTTTCTTGGTCATATAATTCCTGTTTATTGAGAGAGTGGCACAGCTGGCTAAGGGGGAATGAGGTAAACAATCTAGCATCTCTGACCTTGCAATGTCAGCATAGCCATCGCTACAGGCCATATGCAGAGGTGTCCAGCCCTCATCATCTGTCTGATTTATGTCAGCGCCGTATTTTATCAAGAGCTTGACGCATTCGAGGTTCCCAGAAAGCACAGCTTCATGGATGGCAGCCATTCCTAATTGGAAAAGATGATATATTAAAATCTAGTCTGTGACAGACAGGAGCACCATAAACTGAGGGGGAATCCTACCACATTTTTTAATCTTAGCACAAGAAAAAAATTTCAAGTAAAGAAAGATAACTAAAACTGTTCAGTTAACATGCATCACATTGATGTTTTTAAGATTGTTCACTTTAGGCATAAAGGAAGTAGAAGTTCAATCAAGATTCTTGAGTATGTTTTCTAAGCTTCTTTGAGAATTATTTCATTAACAAAAGGAGTTAATGAAGGCCAGTCTCCCTAATAGCAAAATGATCCCCAAAGAGACTCCTATAGTCCTACAATGCTGGGCCAAAATAACCTAAAGCAGTTTTCTCCAACTTGGCACCTTCCATGTGAATTAGGGCTTCAGTCCATAGTATTCCTAACATGGTCAAAACCTATTGGGAAATTCTGGGAGTTACAATCCCAACAAAAACTGAAATGTACCAAACTAGGAAAAATAAAACTAAACAATGTCTTTCAGAAAGCTCATCCTGCCATAATTTTACTTGGGATTTTGCAACCTGTAATTGTCATAATTTCTATGCTTCTCACACCTTTTCTCTTGCAATTTTTCTTGCATAGATTTCCATGCACTGAGATAATAATCAGAGTTAGTGCCTCAAAGACATCAAACTACTTCAAACTTAAGAGTTAGGCATAAGCCTTCAAAGTACAGTATTTCTGAGAAGCATGTACTCTATTTTATTGCTCATCGTGCTTTGTTTGTTTGTTTTGCTATACTGAGGCAAATTACTATGTACATAAAGGAAATAAGTTGGTGAGAGTACTATAAGAAGTTGTAGTATTTTAGGCTTATACCCTTCTTGAATGATTCTACTAAAATAATATGGACTATATGGCAACTGACAGATAGGAAAGAAGCTCCCTGTTGTTTCCTTAAATCACACTGAAAATGCAGCCTAACATTCAACCCTTATTTTTCCCTGGGATCAAACAGCTTCCTACTCAGCCACCCTCCAAACAGTCTTCCACGTACCAGAGGGATAGATAGTATCCAAGGAGACTTTCCTGGCCCGAATGAAACGTCCTACTTGCTCCAAGTCACCCTGTCGAATGTGGTCCTGGAAGATGACGTCATTGGGGAAACGCACAGTCTTGAGGTGCCTTGCATATCGCCTGTACCTTGGAAGTGAGCTTGGGTGGTAGTATTTCATGGTCACAGAGGGCAAAGGAAGCCCAACAGACAGACGAAGTGAGGAAAATGAGCAGATTTAGAAAGTAGAAGAGCACAAAGGTGAGGTTCAAAACTACAATAATGTCTTGAGATCCAAAGGAGTATCTCCTCTTAAAATCTTGCAAAGAAAAGGTGAAGAGGAACCCAGCGATGATTTTCTCTTCCTTTCAGGTTTTGTTTTGTTTTTTGACAGCACAACACGTGGTGAAGATCTGTGGAGGACTGATGGTTTCCCCACAGAGTTTCTTGTTATATAGCCTCCCTGTGGCTATTTTGAGGACACTCAGCTCATACTTGTTGCCATGAGATCTTGTAATTGAGATGCCTTGCCTGTATCCTCCCCCTTCTGACCATCAATTAGAATCTCAGCTTACAGCCCACCTGTCGATGAGTGGTAGTCAGCAGGTCCAGCTTGGATTGCAATCTACAACCATCAGCCTCAGATTTTGCAAGCCACCGTTTGCAATACTCTACATTACTTTCTTGAATTTGTTGGCAGACATTTGTACTTTTCCCAAAACTAGTTCACGGCTATCGTTATAGAGAAGATTCTACAGTAAAGAATTTTATTACATGAATAACAATCAACATTTTGTGATCTTTAAGGCAGCTAGGCATTTTCTTAGAGTTCATGCTTTTAATTTGCTGCTTGTAACTTGAAAATCCCAAAATATTTGCAAAAGATACAGGTAGAAATTGGCCAAGGGGAACAATCCAAGGAATCATGCTTGCTCACGTCGGTTATCAATTCTTTCATTGTTAATGTGCTGCAACATATACATTCTGTACAGCAGTGGGAATTCAGAGCTCATCTCATCTCTGTATATGAATGTAAATGAATTTTTATCTGATGCAGAAGTGCATTTATACACTTCTTATATGAAATAGGAAGGAAAATGATACCAATTTTTAGGAAATTGAGGCCTGCAACAGGAAGCAACAGTATGTAAGACCATAGCTATTTTGTGACTTTTATTCCACTCACCTGCTTTGCTTTTCGCTGCCCGGGAATCACAGTGTGGGGGAGGAAAACTGAAAAATTTAAGAAAGATCTAAACAAAAAAGGAGAGGAGAAAAATACTAATTTGACTGATCCTAGGTGGATATATAAAAATAATTGCTGCCAACCTGCCTTCCATTGAAGACCTGTACACTGCACGAGTCAAAAAGAGGGCCGTGAAAATAT
>JANHFT010003790.1:113508-135207 GCA_032467955.1 Pseudoxenodon macrops
GGGTCTGTGGACTGGCACTGGGCTGCAACATGCCAGAATTCGGGCCATGCAAACAAGTGAAGCTGTATCCACAGGATGCAGGTAGCATGTGAAACCATACCCCTTCCGGTCCCTGGTTCCCAAAAGTGGCTGGGGGCCATTGGTGTAAAGAGCTCAAAACAGTGGATAACAAATCAAATCAGGAGTTTCCATATACACATAAGAATGGTAATCAACAATAACTGCAGATACTTACATTTTGTTCTTTCCTATTTACCTTTTAAATAAGGCTCAAAGGTATAGCAGCATAGTAGCAGAGCTAGTAGCATCTCTGTCAAAGAAGCAGAGGCTAGCTATGCATGCTAAAAGCAACAACTCTGTGACTGAAAAGAGGACATCCACACCTGCTGATGGGCTTTTTGTCTGCCCACTGAAGATTCACGACAACTATGGGTTGTTGGGCCAAGGCTAAGTGGGAATGCAAACGTTTTTTCAGCAATTTTCTGGACATGGAAATGTTTTTATCCTGCATTTTACATGGCCTCAGTCTACATGGAATTGCAGGTATTCTGAACACCCTTACTGTGTCCCAGCTCATTCTGGATATTACCAGCTGTGTTTTGTTTACAGGTTGCTATGGAACTAACATTCTCTGCTGCCAAAAGAAGCCATAACTAGATTTACAGGATAGAACTGCCACTTCCTCAGGGATCTGACTCGTGTCCAGGAGCCAAATATATATATATATCAGAACAGAATATCATAATCCTAAAATACTCACATTCTCATCTACACCACCATCTTTTCCACCGCTTTCCAGGAACTTCTTAAAACCTTCCAATGTCCTCTCTCCGCTGTAATCTAAAACCTATAAAAAGAAGTAATAAGAATGATTACCAAGAGACAAATCTAGGGTCTTGGTGGGTGAAGGATTCACTTCTGAACAGCCAAAAAATAAATTAGAAGAGAGGAGGTTAGAAAATTCACCTTCACCCATATGAGTTGAAGAGGAGCCAGCCACTAGACTCCCATGAATGCTGCAAGGAAAAAATAGAGCACCATCCTCTATTAAACTATTTTTCCTATGCATCAAGGCACACATGCACCCAAGCATACCCCAAAGCAGGCTGGGGGAACCATTTTCCCCTCTGTCAAGTTTCAATGTACAAATGCACTCACCGTTCTATCAGGGCCAGCAGGGAAATACTTGAGGGTAGGGAAACTGTGGACCTTCACAGCGTCAACTTCATTCACTGTAGAGTCCATCTTAGCAATAATGATGTTTTCGTGGTCCTTGTAAGTTTCTCCAAGTTTATCCCAAATGGGAGCTAACTGTTTGCAGTGGCCACACCAAGGAGCATCTGCAAACCAAAAGATGATAAATTATCTTAACAGCTGTTCAGCATCCACAGCTCTCTCCCCTTTTTTAATTTGGCTGCTGAGAATCTTTCCACTCATTAATCATATATAATTTCAAACAAGATAAACATATATGTGTACACATACATTGCTGTTGGTAAAATACTTACAGAATTCCACAAATACATTCTTATTTTCATCAAAAGCCACCTCCTCAAAGTTCTTTCCAACCAGAACTCTGACAGGCTGCTTGTCCCAGTCATCAGAAATCTCTTGGCTCATCAAGTGGGGCTGAAATACACATGCAAAAGCAACAACATGAGAGCAACTGCATAGAATGTGTCAATAGGAAATCCCCACACCCACTGCTCCAAAGTGGAAAGCAACTGTCAAGCCAGACTATAAAAAGGCAGGTTAATATAGATTTGCTCCTTCAAGGTCACATCCCCATCCCATGACCCAAACATATCTTCCATGAGTTCTTGCATGAAGGATGCAGAGAGTAGGTCTGTGTATATTAAACTGTTAACTGTCCAATCAATACTCGAAGTTATAAAACGTTAAGTGCATAGCAGAGATATAAAAATGAAGTGATTATGATGATGTAGTTGGTTTCAACGTAAGGTTTTTTTACAGTATACTTCAAAGAGACTGATACCCCAGCCTCATTGTTTTGAATGTGTTTTATCATTTTTCTTGATCACTGTCCACACTATCTAGAGCTAATGGAAGATATAGACCAAAGGCAACTATATTGGAAAGGCTCTTAAAATGACCATGTCAAAATGTTCAAGTCACATAGTTAACATAGCCTTAAGCATGTTTTTTAAAGTTACTAGTCTATGTGCTGCTTGACCTTAAACTTCTTCAATTATAACTGCCTAATTCTAGATATATCTTTAGTTTATGTCCGGTATGTATACGTATTTAATATAGATAAAAAATATTGTTATTTTTGCCTTTTATTCCAAAGCTACATTTTTAACCAAATAATTATCCCTGTATCTCCTCTGATCTATTCTGAAGCTGATTGCTAGAAGTCTCAACAGCATACCTAAAGCAAAAGATGTTTTATTTAGATGTCTTTCCCTATCACAAATTGGGCTTTATTAATTAAAAAACATTCTTACACTTTTAGCTCCATTAGCAATTCCTAATATTTTCCCCCCATGCAATCAGATCCACTACATCATTATGAACCCATGATTGATGAAGAGAAGGAGGAAAATGGAAGTAAAAAAGCATGACAATAAGAGCAAAGGGGGTTATTCAAGGGAAGCCCTGGATAACATGAGCTGTGTAAGAAACATCAAACAGTAGCTGGATCTTGGTAACAGGCTTCCCTTGCCTTCCCAGATTAAAATAGACATCTTCTAAAGATTCTTGCAACGTGAGGCCAAGGCCACGTTCCTTCTGTCATGCTGAGAAAGGTAATTCTTGGATCTGCACCACTCACTCTAAAGCAGTTCCCAAATTTGTGCAGCTCACTTTACTAGCACAGTGGGACCATGTAAATCCCGGGACTATGCTCCACTGACTCTGCCCTTTGGATTTCCTAGCAAAAGCTTCGCGTAGTGTAATGTCAAACTACTCTGCAATGTGAATTTAAGGGTTCGTGCCATATGACTGGTCTCAATTTCCATGTGCTACTAGTATCAACTCACATGGCTACCTGCTCCAAAAATCCCATTAAAAAACCCAATTACCTTAACTTTGCCGTCTAAGAATTTGTGGCAGAAGTCCCTAATATTCTCTGGACTCAGATCATCGGATTCTGGTTTGTACTTGGTCATTTCTTCCTCCAGAGTAATAAGGCGTATGGCAGGGCATTCCTCCTTTTTGAGGCCAAAGAACTCCAAGATCCTCTGGTTGTCACTATGGTCGCTGTCGATGTAAATGAACAAGATCTTGGGGAAGAGGAGGGGAAACAGGACAATGTATGTATTAGACAAAAGCATTTGGGACAGAAGAACACCTTGAATTAAGATTTCCCCAAGATCTATCCCATCTCTCTATCTCCTCTTACACGTCATATACAATTCTAAACATTATTAGTAATCTTAAACCTGGAATAAGCAACCCTGTAATCTCTAGCTATTTTAGAGCAGAGACCCTGCAAATAGCTTGCCAATGGCCATGCTAAATATGAAAGCAGCAAAGTAGTGATACCAGGCTGCCCACCCCTAAACAATGTGTGGAAGCCAGAATGCCCAGATAATCATTAATGTTAAAAGGTAAAGATAAAGGTTCCCTTCGCACATGTGTGCTAGTTGTTTCTGGCTCTAGGAGGCAGTGCTCATCTCCATTTCTAAGCCGAAGAGCCAGCACTGTCCAAAGACGTTCTCCGTGGTCATGTGGCCAGCATGACTAAACACCAAAGGCGCACGGAGCGCTGTTACCTTCCCACCAAAGGTGGTCCCTATTTTTCTATTTGCATTTTTTACATGCTTTCGAACTGCCAGGTTGGCAGAAGCTGGGACAAGTAACGGGAGCTCACTCCATTACATGGCGCTAGGGATTCGAACCGCTGAACTGCCGACCTTCTGATCAACAAGCTCAGCATCTTAGCCACTGAGCCACCGTGTCCCTAGACATTAATGTTACAAAACTGTGTAACAAAGCAGAATGGACTTTCTATAGAGGCAAAATTCCTGTGGAATGATTTCCTTATACAATGTTATTGTATAAAATATAAAATAGCAATACCACTTAGACTTATATACTGCTTCACAGTGCTTTGCAGCCTTCTCTGAGCAGTTTACAGAGTCAGCATATTGCCCCAACAATCTGGGTCCTCATTTTATCAACTTCGGAAAGATGGAAGGCTAAGTCAACCTTGAGCCTGGTGAGATTTGAACTGCCAAACTGCAGGCAGTCGGCAGTCAACAGGAGCAGCCCGCAGTACTGTATTCTAACCACTGCGCCACTACGGCTCTTTTAAAGCACACTTTTTGTTGGCTTTCTCCAGCTATAACTCCTATTCTTTATAATGAACTGCATTTATTTTCTTACAATGGGTTTATATTACTATCATAAATTTCCTGGGATTTATATAGAGAAGAATCAACCTTTAAAGAAAAAGAAAAATGAGAATCCATAGCTTACATGCCAATTGTGTAACTATGATTTTTTGAGGGTCAGGGGACTCAGGGGAAACCCCAATAACATAATCTAGACTTTAGGAAACCCCCCCTTTTTTTTCTTGGTTCAACACCTATATGAACAAGATAGCAATAGCACTTAGACTTATATACCGCTTTACAGCCTTCTCTAAACGGCTTACAGAATCAGCATACTGCCCCCAACAATCTGGTCTTATTATTTTAATTCTTGATGATGTGTAACTATATGAGAAATGGAGTATATAATAAACTGTACAAAAGTTTGCTTAGGAGCAAGTAATTATTTAGTTACTTTCTTTTATTTACCTTTCCTTTGAAGCCTTCAGCTGCTGTTTTGAAGTTATTCAGTTTACCCTCGTATTCCTCAACACTCTTAGGCAAGAATAACAGGATGTGTGTCTTAATCTCTCCGCCAAAAATTTTAGGTGCAGTCTGGAAGAGGAACAGTTGCATTATTGAAGGCAATCACATTATGTGGAATCCCAAGATTAATTTTCTTGACTATTCCACCTCCTCCCTCTAACCTGTGGGATTCACTACCATTTGTCCTGCCATAAATATAAGCTGCAGACCAAATGAACAACATTACGTATCATTCAGAACATGTAAATCTTCTGATCTATTTCTTTACCTGTTCGGTAAATTCAATCACCAAGGGTAACTGGTTTGATTTGATGAAATCCATCAGGTTATCTTTTGTTATTTCCCCATCAAAATTGTTACGACCTTCATCAAACTGGAAAAATATACAAGAATTGAGTTTATATCCAGTAAATGGACAAAATACATAGTCATGCAAGAACTTAGTAAAATAATAAAGCAAGAGTGAGTCTACCTATATGCCATAGTGATACAGAGGTATACTCTCTCTTAATGCAGTATCCAGTTTCCAAAGAGCATTCATTGAGATTTCTAGGCTACTTGACATGCAAAGACATGTGCAGTGGAAGGTGGTAGAATACAACTGTCAAAAGCTTGAGGAAAGGACAAGGGCAATATATAATAGCGTGCGATTCCTTGAGCTTTGCTTAGCTAAATTATGTAGTAAACATGCCCAATAATTCAGTTTTCAAAGGCAGATTATTTTAAAATTGTAAAGAGCCTGTAGACATTGACATACTGTAACCCAAGGTAGCACATTTCACATTGCAAGCATGACACAAAATGATTAAAGCCCAGGGTAGAAACTCAACCAAAGTTCTCATCTTACCACCCAAGTGGATTCAAGAAGCAAGCAAAGGGAAACTTGAGCACATTAAGAAGCCCAGATTCTCAATGTAGTATTTCTTTAAAAGATCTGCCCACGACATTATTATTCCTAAAAATTGTTTAAAGGTAATAACTGAATGCTTTAAATCTCAGCACTTTAGAGGTTAAGATACTCCTGTTTTAGAGAGGGTGAAATTATAGGGCTTGCTTGAATTGGACAAATGTACCCAATCAACGGAACCATTAAGAGCCAGAATTGCATACTATTAAGCCCCTAAACAGAGAGCAGCTTATTCAGAGACAATGAACCCCTGCAGGGCTATTGTTAGCTACAAAGGAACAGATGTACAGCTCTAGCACCAGGAAGTCTCTTATTGCAGAGTAACATCCACTGTTGACCTTTTTTCTCATAACCTTTCCAAGCACTTGAGAGGGGAAGAGAAGCAAACAAAGAGGATTATAGCCTTATCGGGGGTTGGATGTTCTCCCTTCAAAGGCTGGACACTTCTGCTTTTCTTCCCCCTACAGTCCAGGTTTGCATACACACCCCCCCCCCCATTTGACTATATGAACTCTTAAAAACCAGTGATGAGGAATTAAAGTATTTGAGGGGGGGGAAAGCCCCCTGGGCATGAATAAGGAAGTAAGGAGGCTTTCTTCAACTTGATGTTGTTGTCCGAATGTGTTACACTAATTCCCAGGGTTTAAAACCATTGGCCACCCCTATGAGCTTCAGCCCAACACACTGGAAGAGGACCAGGCTGAAGAAGAGTAAGCATTTTACAGATCATTGAACAATCAGTTACATTGACTTTAAAAATGTGAATTGGGAAATATTTTGGTTCATGGTCTCTACTGGTCCTACTGATTCTCTACTGAGAGGGAAATATTATTTTGCAATTGATGCAGAACAGAAAAAAAATGCTATGTAACTGAAGAACCTGTAATTATTACACCAGGACATGGCAAAAATATTTTTAGAGCCATTAAAATCAAGTTTCTTCAGAAAACTTTTGCTGAAGCCTTATTAATTTCAAACCAGTTTGGCTCAAAATGGAAGAATGTGGTGGCATATAGTGATTTTGTTTTTTAATATCAACAACAGATTATGCAAATATTTATCCAATATGTGCTGTGACCGCAGGACTTTTTGCTTGTTTCTAAAGCAGTGGAAAACAGGCAGACTAAATATATACCGAGCAATCAGGGTTTCTTTTCCTCATAGCCATACTCACCTTCTTAAAAAGAGCAACTCCATCTTTTTTGAGCTGATATTTGGCAAATAAATCACTGTTGGAAGTGATCCCGAAAGGAATGTCATCAAACATCTCTGCTGTCAACATAAACTCTTTGGCCATAGCAGATTCTGCATCCTACATTTAAGACAAACAAAATAAAAAAATCCTGCATCATTATTTCAATTAGTATAGCCACCCGTTATATCATGATTTAGCGCATACTGCAAATGCTATCATCTCAAAATTACAAGTAGCCAAAAAAAGTAATAGTTAGGCACCATATTTTCCCCTATTAGGGCAAACAGGCTTACAAGAAAACTCAAGCAGAAGTAACCACATATCTGCATTTACAGATTTGACAACAAGGCCAAATTCCAAAACTGTTTACTGCCTAATAGCTCTGCAACTGATTATTTTTTGTTTCTGTTATACTGTCATTCTCCTCCTCCATCCCAGGAATTCTGCCATTGTCTTTAAAAAAATCCTTCACCCTAATTTATGAATGAAAAAAAATACCTTAAAGAATCCAATCACAGCAACTTCACTGGATTCCACTAGCTCTTCCGCAGCAGCTACATCTGCCAGGGTAGTGGCTGCAGGTCCTGTGCGTTTCTTTAACCAATTTAGAATGTCATCTGCTTCTCTGCCAGCTGGATTAGAGGAAAAACTTACTTATCAGGCATGTACTTTCTTCTGTCTTTGAAGACTATAGAGAGAATAAAGCTTTACTCCCCCCAAGGCTAACAAGGCTGAGTTCTACTTGTGTGCTCCTATATTCTCACCACAATCTTCACTTATCTTAAACCAAACCCTAAGCGCTCTAAAGCAGAAACAATTAAAGTTTCTATACTAGGGTACTGTAATGTAACCAATTACTGTAGTTGTGACAGAATCCTTATTATTGAAACAGTCTAGGCGTTTACAGTGGTATAATGCCCCCTTTTTAAAAGAAAGGTAAGAATTAGGAGGTACTATTAAGAAAATATTTCATCTACTTTCTCCGCTCAATAAGAACAGTACAGTAATATCTTATCATTAAAAAAACTGGAAGACTGCACACTGACCAGCTGTTGAGGCACAAAGTTGCCTGTTTACTAGGTACTACCATTTGACACTACCTTGTCTTGTTTGCTATGAGTATTCTACTTGAGATTGGAAGTACTCTTCCTCCTTAATATGACCAAATGTTTGAAAATTAGCAAGCAACATCCTTTAAAATTTAGGCCAAAATAGGACTTGTACAAATAATAAAGGTGGAATATAAAATAAATAAATAAATGTCATTTTTAAAGTGCTGGAATACAGTGAAAACCATATGCCAAGTTTGGATCAGAATTTCTGCCCATTTTTACAAAGTATAACCCAAAAAACCGTCCATCACTGGTCTTTGGGGTCCTTAGTGCTCTTGCAGCTTGAGAGCACCCAGGACCCCACAGTTCAACCCTGAGCTAAAAATACTCCCTTCAAACACTGGTCTGCGATAGACTTATCAGTTCAACCTTCACTCTCCTTCTCTCCCCCCCCCCCCCCATGTGGCTTCTGCCCACCAAAGTGCTTCATTTGTGGTCAAGGGCCACATTTTATGTACAGTCAAACCTAAAGCCAAAATTGGGTGGAACTACTACGTCCTTATCTTCTACATCGTTTTCTGTCTATTCACCCTTAACAATCTATTCTTACATGTCTATGTGATTAACCCAAGCATCAATTACATTACTTCTCCCAAAAGCACAAGGTTGGAGATCTCACATAGAAAACAGAGGTTGTATCTGTACTCTACGTCAGGAAAGAAAAATGTATAAGGAGAATGCAACACAAAAGAAAACTAAAACATGTTCTCCATCACTCCAGAGCTCAGGAGATATAACCACAGGAAGGAAGATTCTAATACAATGCTAGGAAACATACAAGTAACATTAAGGGTAACAGGCAAACAAGCCACCTGGAAAAAGTGTGTTCTCCAGCACTGGATGTGTTTAAGCAAAGACTGGACAGCCCTCTACTGGGAATACTTTGATTTGTATTCCTGCACTGAGGACATGGTAACTAAAGTGGTCCTTTCCAAATGTCAGGATTCTGAGATTTTAGGGATTTCCCCACCAATGTATGGCTCTAAAATGCATAAAGCCAACTTATTTCAGTTAGTGCAACCCTGCAGTCAAAATCAGGTGCACGTACACATGAATCTGTAGCTAATTTCATAAATTAGAAGCCAAACAATATTATTAGCTTCATCTTACTGTCTTGTGAAACTGGTTTGTAAATGACACACAGTGATGTTCTAACTGTGTATTACAGTAGCAGGAAATAAAGTTTTCTCAGAGAATTTGCTCGTGCTATACTTTCAAGTCAGACCTTATAGCCAACAATATGATAGCTTTCATAACTAACTGGGAGCATCTCCAAATAGTAAGAAAGAGGTGCCTTGTTCTTAACTTGAGAAGGAATAGCAATTATATCCAGTCTTTCTGCATTTCAGAAGCTCTCAAATCATTCACACCATTCCAGTCCTAAGCTGAAAAAGCAAGCTCAAAGCCCAAAGGCAAAGCAAGCTCATATTATTGTTCATAGTTAAAATTGTGACATTTCTTTTGTCTTATGCTTCTAGCATTCTTACAACAGCTTGGTAAAATGGTGACCAAACTCCCTACAGCCTTTTCCTCCCTCTACAGTTGCAATATGTGCTGTGTATCACACCCACAGTAATGATTCATAACCGTATTAGACAAGATTTATGAAAGGGACACAAATTCAGATTAATTTATTTACAAGGCTTGAAACACCTGTGAAAATGTCAACATAGAAATATTCGTGTTTGCAAAGTTACAATGACACTGAAAAAAGTGACTTATCATTTTTCATATTTACAACTGTTGTAGCATGATCAAAATTCAGATGCTTAGCAACTGATTCAGTTATGATCGTTGGAGGGTTCTGGGGTCATGTGACCACCTTTCACGACCTTCTGAAAAGCAAAGTCAATGGGGAAGCCAGATTCACTAAACAACCATCTAACTAACTTCAATGATTCACTTAATGTGACCAGAAAGGTCATAAAATGGGGCAAAACTCTGCAAATGTCTCTCTAGGCAACAGAAAATGTGGGCTCAATTGTGGTCATAATTCACATCCAGGTGACCTGTATTTTAAATATTTCTGTACTGACATTTTATATATGGTTTGCTGTTTCTAATGATTTAATCTTGTTCAAGTCAGGGTTGGTTGAATATTGGAACATATTGTCTGATCGACAAGCTTAGCGTTTTAGTCACTGAACCACCTGGAACAACATATGTCTGGTTAAACGAATACCATATTTGCTGCCTATAAGCCCCAAAATTCAAAATCTGTATTTGTTTCAGAGGCCAAATATTTTGACAGCTATTTCTTAGGGAACCTGTAACTGAAATTCTGCTTCTAGGGAACACCTATTACAAATTCAGTAGCAGACCATACTTTATAGCTGTAAAATGTTATCTATTGCACTTATAGTGATAAGTGCAATAGATAACATTTTACAGCTATACCACCATCACATTCAACTGTGTGACTTACTAATTTCTCTCTGTGTGTGTGTGTGTGTGTGTGTATAAAGCACTATGCTTTGTTTAATTATACAAAGCCAAACATAAAACAAAAGTTTTGTCAATAGCAAGTCAGGTTGTGACACAGCAAAAGTATAACAAGAGGCCCAAAACAGCTGCATAAGTATCCTGTAGCAATCTGCAAGAGATAGTAATTATAGATGTACTAATTATAGTAAAGAAGATGACTAATGGACAAAATATTTGACAGCTCAACATGCAAGGACAAAGGGCATAAATGTTACCAGTTGCATGCTTTTGATGGGGCTTTCTGACCAAAGTGATATGAAAAAATTAAAACTAAAAGCCAATATTTTAACATTGTTTCAAACTATGCACTGTAATCCTTCAGATCCAATAATAAAAATGATCTTTGGAATAAACAGAATATCTACCTTTATACTTGATGTTTCTTTTCCCAGGAATAAGCTCATGATCCTGGAAAAAGATGCAGCCTTTTCCTTCAAATCTAAAGCACTGTACAGTTTTTCTGATGCAACAAATGTTTATTAGTTTTTCTCCTATACAAAACCCAGTTAATCTTTGGTTCTATTGTCCACTGTTAGTCCTCTAAGGAAAATTACAATTCTTTAACAGCTTCATGGTGCTCTCACCTGTGTATTCTTTGGGAGAAGACTTATCTCCATTCTTGAAGAATTTGATAGTAGGATAACCTCGAACACCAAATTGTTGGGCGAGTTCGGATTCTTCTGTAGCATCTACCTTAGCCAATCGGATTTCAGAGTTTTCAGTTTTCAATTTTGCTGCTGCTTTCACATATTCAGGTGCCAAAGCTTTACAGTGACCACACCATGGTGCATCTGTGGAAAAGAAAATTGAAATACTAGAAAACACAGCATCAAATGAATTGTGTATTTTCTACATTTTCTATGGATACCTTCTATTCCTAAGAATGCACTTTCATTACCAAACATTTCTCAAGAATTATATCAGAATTTTATTCAAAAAGCTTCACCTTTAATTTATACACTGCCTATAAACTTGCCTAGGACCATAAATTTCCACAGTAAAAGCACATTATTCTCCTACAGGAAAATGACCCTTAAAAACAAATGCCAAAAAGAATGCTTGAGGTACATTATTCAAGTTTAGAATGCCACAACAGACCCTTAATACAAACTACTTGGTATCAATAGCTCTCACATTGTAAACAATTCCTGCTAAACTTGCCAAAATTAAAATATTCCAGAAATCATTTGACTGTGAGAAATATTTGATAAACTAGGCTTCTTAACACTACTGTGAACACTACATTCTCAGTTAATGCCGAGAGAGAAAAAAAGTAGGCTGCTTTACTCCCCCTTTTCAAAGGTAAGCAGCAATAAGTGCAACTATTTTATGAAGGAAATTGGGTGCAGAGTTAGGAATTACGCCATCCACATGTGGAGTCACGTCTCACAAAATTAAGACCTGTGCTTAGAGCAGCAAAAAAGGGCAGTTTTCTTGCAACTAAGTTAAGAAAATTAGGGGGAAATTTGCTTATCTCTCGATACTTTTAAACCAGAGTTTCTTAAGTCTCATTATAAAAAGGCATTTCGCTGTCGTATATTTTGTTGTACTGCTAATTTTTTTTAATTTTGTTTTTCTATCCTTCAACGGCACATAAAGGTTCTGCGTGGAACACACAACTACCACGGACACGCCTGACGCCTCACTTCCCAACGCCTTCCTCCCCCCCCCTTAAGCGGCACACCCCTTCTTCCCTTTCCATGCACTTTCCCTCTCATGGACGGCAGCACTTCGCGAAAGGCCTTGCTGCCGCTCTCCGGTTTGGGAAAGCCCACGGGTCTTCTTCACCTTGTGCTTGCAAAGCCCGCAAAGCTCGTCAGTCACACACACACACACCCACAGCCAAAGTGGTCGGGATATTTGCAGGCTAAAACTCTTCCGCCGGCGCTTTGCTTGGGGGGGGGGCAGTTAAAAGGCCAGAATCAGGGCAAAAGCCCCGTTTGAAGCCCCCCCGGCAGCCGAGAGCCATTCCACGGTCGTCAGAAGCGAAGACCCGCGGAAAGCCGCCGGGGCCTCTTTCTAGGATAGAGAGGCAGGGTGGCCTAAGGCCGCAGAGAGAGAGGGTGGGGTGGGGGCTGCGCCTCAAAGCCGCGGAAGGCAAGAGGGATACCCCCCCCCCAAACACACACACACACCCGGCGTCGCACCGCGCCACCCGCGTCCCTTTCTCCACTCACAAAACTCCACCAGGATGTTCGGGTATTGCTCCAGCGCTTGCTCGAAGGTGGCGGACTTCAGCACCAGCACGCCTTCCTCTTCCTCGATGTCGACGGCGAAGGCGGCCTGACCCAGCCACAGCAAACACAGCACCGGAGCGCAAAAACGGAGGAGCTTCATGGCGGCAGCGGAGCGAAGGGCGACGACAGCGACGGGATCTCCAGGAAAAGAGACCGAGCAACAAGAAAGCACCGCGAAAGAGAACGGCCGAACCCCGCCTCCCCACTTATAAACCCGCCCTTGCCCCGCCGAGGCTACCGCCTATTGGCCACTTCCGGCCTCCTCCGAGTTACTTCTAATTGAATTGGCGTCGAGCCCCGGGCCCGCCCTCATTTTATGATTGGTCGCTGAGAGACCTAACGTCATCTTTCCTTCCACCTCCGAACAACCCGGAGAGTCTTCTGCGTTCCGTCAACTAGGATTGGCTTGTCAGAATTGTTTGTTGGCTGCCATTGGATAATAGCGCCGCTCTCGTTCCGTTGTTCGACCGCCTTTGATTGGTTGCTTGGTGAAGCTTAAACAGAGTCTACCTCTTCCTCCATTGCATTTCACCTCTCGCCTTTGGAACGTGGCATGTAGGAAGACTGCCCGTTTTGTAATGCGCATGCGTATTGGAGGGGACTCGTTCGTGTTTGATTCTGACTGGGCCGCGTTTTATAAGACGCCCGGAATAATAACCAACAAGTATTTCCGGGTCAGAAGAAATCGAACACATGTAGGCGTTGATTCTGTTTGAGATACCGTTTAGATTTTAGAAGGTGAGGGAGAAAAGAAGAAAGGAATTGGCTGAGTGGTGGGGAAATATGAACAGTGTGGAGTACGTCAAATTGCCTATAAAGATAATGTACGAGTGGGAACTGGGCTGGTTGGAAAATTACAGGTGGGGAGGTCGAGGATACTTGGCAATGCAGTTGCCTGGGATAAAGAATGGAGGCTGAAGTTAGAGTGGTCTTTTCTCTGCTTCTTAAGTAAAGTGTTCAAAAGTCTCGCCTTACAGGAAAAGGAAAATATTAAAAAGAGTATTAAACCACTACTGGGTGGCCTAAAAAGAATTAGCATTCTCCAAACCAGACCCTCATGCATTCATGTACTTTTAAAATATATACAGAATAGAGTTGCACAGATCAAAATGATTAACAAAACTAATAAAAGGAATAAGCAGAAACAGTATTTGGCTATTTTTATGAAAATCGGAGCACTTTTCATAGCAGTACAACCCTTTTCTTCTCTTGCATAAAAATAAAAAATGATGAATATGCGAAACTGGGTTGTGTTACATTTACCGCATACGTTAAAAAATATGAATAAGAAATAGGTAAAGGTAAACAAATCCCTGAAGATTTTACTCCGCTAGCCATTGCCAACTCTGGGAGTGGCGGTGCTCATCTCCATTTCAAGGCTATTGAGCCAGCAGTGTCCAAAGACATTTCCACGGTCATTACTTTCCCAGCAAAATGGTATCTATTTGCATGCTTTCATACTGCTAGGTTGGCAGGAGCTCATCCTGTTGTATTGTGCTCACCTCACAAACCTGGGCTGCCAGCTTTTCCAGCTAACAAGCTTAGCGTCAACCCTGAGTCACCAGGCCACCCCCAATATAAGAAATAGGCCTACATATAAATGCAAAAACTACCTTGAATGCTGTCTAATTCCTTGTCTTAGTAAAATGAAGTGACCTTTTAAATTTCAAATAGTAGTGATTTGGCATTGCCGCCTTCTGGTTTTTTTTTATTGCATATAGAAAGGTGCCCAAATGATGTAATATGCATTCATAAAACTTGATAGCTGATTTTGTCACATTGTGCACATATTGGCTAAGATTGAATATTGATTTCTAAACATAAATTATTTGTTGGTACTTAAATATAAAATAATAATCATAGTTTTGTGAATAAGCCATAATTGTTTTGTATCTACTGTTAAAGCCATCTGAATTGGTTCATACATTGTACTAATTCAAAAAACCAAAACAGTTTTATAGTTTATTCCAGTGAGAATTCAAGCAATAAGTTACCAAATCCAGGCATATTTTAGCTTTTTGTCTGAATATTTTTTTTTGTTCAGGATAACTATAAATTATTTATGAACATTCTGGCTTTTCAAATTCTGTTCCTGTAAAATTATATATATCAGACACAACTATATAAGATAGTTCAATACTTATGTGGCTCAAGAGATGGTGAAATTAACAGCTGTGCATGTGGTATTGCAATAACTGTTAATAAGACCTTTTTTTTAAAGCAAACAGTTTAACTACAACGGTCAACTGACAACTCTGAAGATTGCAACAACCACAGTGATGTGAAACATTTGTGCAATATTTTGGAACACAAATGCTTTTAAATTTGGCCATCTAAGTTAATTTTAATCATTTGTAAAGTGTTACAGATGAAAATAGCCTTTAGCATTAAAAACTCTTCTATTAAATTATAAATTATTTTACAGTAATCTGATTTGTACTGTCATTTGTTCAGAAATGTATACAGTAAGAATTACAGTGGAAGCTTGGCTTGTAGTCAGTTACTTGAATCATGATTTTCTCTAGCTTGTTTAAATATATAATTTTTGGCTGGAATAATTAATTTGACAATAAAAAAATCCTTTGAAGGCAAAATTATGACACACTTTTGAACAACCTAAAACAATTTTATAACTGGATGATTCCAATTTTGGAATAACTGATGAGATTAACCAATCTGATGTTAACCATGTTAATGTACATTCAGAGTGGCTGACTTCAGTACTGTACAATTTAATCATAAGAGAATAGACCTATAACTTTTCAATATAAGAAAATAGTCCAGTTACGGTAGGTAATTAAATGATATTTTAGTCAATTAGGAGATTCTATAATGAACAAATAATCTTACCATGTTTTATTAAAATATAGGTATAAATGAATCTCATTGTAACTTATTCATACTGTTATGTCAACAACGTAAACTTTGCAACAGGAAAAGGCTATTAGTAGCCATAATTTGCATACAACTATCTTTTCTAGCAATGTGAATAGGTCACATTCTATTATTAAAATGTTTCTAGTTTTAATTAATAATTGAGAAACTAGTGCTGTATTTTTAAGTAGGAGATCAAGGCTGAATGTCTTAAGTATTGCTTTTTAATTTCTAACATTCAGGTGTAAACTCATCTCACAGCCAAGCTGCTGTGTAAGCAAGCAATATTCCACTAGCCATGGTAGTTCTGTATAATTTATTTCACCATCAGCCCACCAATTAATGAAATTACATTAACAAAAAAATTAAAGTTTAAGAAATTGCCTTTTCCCATCGAACAATATCACTACCCTTTTATTAAAGCAAGTGATTAAAACCATTCTAAATCAAAATTGCTTGAGTTTAACACTGAGCTAGTAAGTGAAGCATGCAAAGCTACAGAGAGTGAAAGTGGAAAGTATAATGGCCTTGTGAACTCAGGAAGTATGTTCCGTTCTATTGAAGATAGACACTATTTTAGTGTGCTAAAAGTTTCGAGTGGTTTTTTTTAAATGTTGCTTAAAAACCATAAAACAAATATGTGCTGTGGGACATCACTGCATAAATACCCAACTAATCTGGTTGTACCTATGGGAAGGTAACCATTTAGTTTGATTCCATTCAACTCAGGGAATTGAAGTCAGTGTCAATACCAGCAAGCAACATTTTGGCTAGTGCCTCAGTAGCCTAATATCAACAGTTATGACTGTAATGATAAATTAAAACTAGTCCATTTAGGACCAAAGGCCCTGAAAATGGGTTGGGGAGAAAGCAGTTTCCCTGTGTTCTTTGGATCTGTATTATAATCCTCCATGCATCGATGAAGACTTAAGGAAAAAAAATACTGCAGATGGAATAGCACAATATCTGTACATTTTAACTTCCCTAAATTTCAGATTAACATTCCTGGATTTTTCTGGCATGAAGAGTCCCCAGGTTGTGATGAGTAAACTTGGGGTAAATGTTGGTTAAGGCATCTTGTGTATTTAATAGTGCTAATGTGGATATTGTCTTTAAACGATTGTTGAATTTTAAACAAATATTTCCATTGAAAGCTTTGAATTTGAATATAAAGCTGACCATATTAACAGAATCTTACAATAATAAATGTTAGAACGTTTTATGTTCTTTCTGTTTCAAAATCTAACATTTATTATTGTAAGATTCTGTTAATATGTTTGTGGCCAATGTAAAAAAAAAAAATCTCAAAATTACTGGAAAAACAACAGGGGAATGCAGAAAACCTTAGAATTTAAATTTGAAATTAAATCACAACTTTTCTTATTAGGTATGATCTCGGGGAAAAATAATTTAATAAAATATATGCTTACAAAAGTGAGGATAAATTTTGTTCAACGTTGGGAATAAGATACAATTCCAACAATATCTAGTTGAGAAGTAGAGAATAGGTGTTCAGCCAATTGATGGTGCGAGGGGAAAAACGATCCCTGTCTAGTTTTTGCATGGAATGCCTTGTAGTGTCATCCCAAGAGAAGGAATTGAAATAGTTTATGTCCAGGATGTTTGTGGGGGAAGGGTCTGTCGATACCTTCTCAGCCTTCCTCCTGAACCATGCAATATACAGGTCTTCTATGGAAGACAGGCAGGTTGCAATTGTTCTTTCTGCAGGCTTTAGGTATCTGTTGGACTCTTTACCTGTCCTGTTTAGTTGCTATACGAAACTAGACAATTATAGAAGTACAAATTGCAGACTCAATAATTCTTCTGTAAAACTATCAGCAGCTCCTAGGGCAGTCTCAACTTTCTGAGTTGATGCAGGAAGAACATTTTTTGTTGTGTCCCTTTAATGATGGTTCTAATATTAAGTGTCCATTTTAAGTCCTGGGAGATTATAGAACTAGAAAACCTGAAGGATTCTACTTTTGTTACTGTGCTACCTGTTAGTAAGAGGCAGTAGAATAGAAGGGTTCCTCCTAAAATCCACTCTCTACAAATTTGAGTTTGTACTTTGAAGCTTGCTGTTTGGTTTGGATGAAAGAGTGGGTACTACTGAGAAAAGGAAGGCTTTTGGAATTGGAAAGACATAATTTGAGATAAGGGTGGCATGGATACTTTGGCATGATAAAATCAAACTTAATTTGGATTTTAAAAATCATTATGTCAGATATGCTATATTGGGAGCATGGCATAGATACATATCCAGGTAGTATATAAAGACACCTTGGTGACTCTTAGCACAAGAAGCATTTTATAGACAAGAAATAATAGCAAACAAAATGATTTATTGTAAGATAGTGTAATTTTGTCAAGAGGAATACTGTACAAAATAAAATCAAGCGGACTGATGGCAGACAAACATAGTTGCCAATGGTTTTCTTATTTATTTTTATCAAAACATTTAAAATAGACAAAAGTGTTTATGGTATTGAACATTGTATGACGGACATTTGAAACAAGAACAACATGTGAAAGAATGCACAATAAAGTGGGCTAATTTTTTTGTTACAATTATATAGATCAAACAATGGAAAATATGTGATCGAAAGGACAGAAATTTACACTTATTTTTAAATATTTTAAATAAAATCATGTACTGTTGGTATATGACACTAGAAAAAATATCTAAAATGTATAAAGGCACTTCAAATTTATGTTGGCTATGTGAACCAGAAGGAAGGTCATTTTTATTTGTTTGGGGAATGTGTAAAAAGTTGGAAATTTTTGGATTCAAATATATACACTGATCCAGAAGATTTTAAAGATTAAGATACAGTTGAGACCAGAACTCCTCTTCTTGGGATTGATGAATATTTAGGGGGGGAAATCATGGAACTTTATTTTGTATATGATAATCACAGCAAGATTACTGTATGCCCAAAGATTGAAAAACCTGGCAGTAACTACAATGGCTAGTGAAGATGATAGAACTTGTTGAGATGGCCAAATTGACTTTTCTGATTTAGAGAAAGTAGGCTTATAGAACATAGAATGTATGACTTACAGTTTTGTTGATTAATCAAGATAAATTACAGAGAGTTATGATGTAACTTTAGAAAAAGAGGTAAATATATACTTATAACTACTGTTAAGAATTATCGGAAGCTACTTTGAATCATTTTCTTACTTTTCTATTTTTCTTTCTTTCTTGCATTTTTAGCTCTCTTTGATTTCTTTTTCTTCCTTACTCTACATTAGCTTGTATTAGTTCTTACCTTTAGTTTTAAAACTTTCACTACAGGTTGTCTTCGACTTATAACAGTTCATTTAGTGACCATTCAAAGTTACAACAGCACTGAAAAAATGACTTACGACCATTTTTCATACTTATGAAACCCATGGTCACATGATCAAAATTCAGACACTTGGCAACTGACTCATATTTATGACTGTTGCATTGTCCCTGAGTCATGTGATCATCTTTTGTGACTTTCTGACAAGGAAAGTCAATGAGGAAGCCAGATTCACTTAACAACCATGTTACTAACTGCAGTAATTGATTTAACAATGGTGGCAAGAAAGGTTGTAAAATGAGCAGAACTCAACAACTGTCTTGCTTAGCAACAGACATTTTGTGCTCAATTGTATATATAATACAAGTAGTCGAGGACTCCTTGTATTATATATAGAGAGAATTGCTGCTTGATGTTCAGTGACAAAATTGATGGAATGAGTGAAAGGTAATATAAGACATTTGCAATTAATAGAAGCATTGCAATAAGATACAATATTCGCATAGCACAACCCTCCATTACAAGATATGAATGAAAAGTATTTTAGCAGATACTACATAATATCTTTGCTATTCCCATTAAAATATTATTTTTTTTAGATTTGACAATTCATGTACCACATACTAAAAAGGGCTGGAAGGATTCCGAATATTTTCACTATGATTTTTATAACTCGAATATCAATAATCACAGGGGTATGACAGGATTTGCTGGAAGACCCTCTGGCTTACTAAATATTCTGGATCTTCTAATGGGCTTTCATAATAGACTTAGACTTATATGCTGCTTCACAGTGTTTTACAGCCCTCTCTAAGTGGTTTATAGTGTCAGCATATTGTCCCCCTAGTAGTATCTAACAATAGAATAGCTTTCCTCTGATGTTTATTAGACTATAGTTTTAGGCATTAAGTGAAAACGGTGCTTTTTCTCAGAACCTTAACATGAAGACAGAATGCATACTTCAGTAGAGTTGGATTTTTGCATTGACTGATTGCAAAATCCATTAAAAGTTTTAGTAACTTATCATTGCTGCATAATAACTCTGAGCATATTTCATGATAATTTATGAGCTACTGTTCCATACTGACAAAATACAAATCTTTTGCCTAGCCATGTGATCCTGTAAGCGTGTAGATAAATTAAATCCTGTTCACATCAGTGAAAGTTAAAGGTTCTGTGGTGAATTGTGTAGCAAGCTTTGCTGTTGAGTGAATTAGAATTAAATGTGCTCGCTTTGAATTGCATGATGTTAAATTCCTCCAATGCTCTAATGTTTTTCTAATGTGATCCACAGATATAAGTGCAGTTTCTGGAACTGAGCTATTCTGTTCCATTTTATTGTAGTCCATTCCTTACGTACGGGGCAATGGTGGTAAAAGTAGAGGGGAAAAACATGTTAGGCTTGGTACTATAGAACACATAATCACAAACAGTAAAGTCACCAGACGCCCTTTCTGTAGATAACAGCCAAAAGGGATTCAGCTCAAAGTCCTTCTCCGTCTAGGTCACAACAGATCAGCTAACAACGCTTTAGCAACTATCCTTCTGATTTTGCTTTATACTGAAGTTGGGGCAAGCCCTGGCTTAGAAGTTACTAATTAACAAGAAAAGTGGTGTCTGAGCCTCAAAATGTCAGTGCAACAATATGAATGAGATTGGAGTCTAATTAAGAATATCATCACAGCTGACATTTAGAAGAGAGAGAGAGGAACAAGCTGTGACCCGCTAAACAGCTGCTGGTGTTCTAACCCTATCGACCTGGGCTTCAAGATCTCATGTTTGATTAGGAGCTTGGTTCATTTGGGGCTTGTTTAGACTGCTGCTCAGGATAAGATAAACTTGCAGGTTGTTTTACTGTACTGTACTTTAATAGATTCCCCCAGTATTAGGAATATTATTCAGCTTCAAGAAATTATTCAGAATTTTTCTTTGGGACAGATAAATATCTCCTGATCAGCAAGCATTTGCAAAGCAAACATGTTCTCCTTCCAAGAGTGCCACCATTTCCAGCACTTTTTTCCTGGTTGTGAAAATCTAAACCAGTTGTTCCTAAAATTGCTACTTCCTTCTTTCTGGGTAGACGTGCTCAAACTTGTTAGGTTAGAGCTTGGAGTTGGGGAGGAAAAAAACACGTCAGAAAAGCCTGAGTTGGCTCCCTGCAATTGGTTAAAATATCCTTCCCTTTTCTTAGGCCTGGGTTGTGACACAAAAGGAGGAGGAAAATTGGATTTCCTGGCTTGATTGCTCCTGGAATCAAGCAGATCCCATAAAAGGAAGCCTGGAATGGATCAGATTGGCTCATCAGCCTAGCTGAAGGGACATTGCGTCCTTAAACAGACAAAATAGGAAATTTTGCTTGGGTAGCTCCTTCTGCACTGCACTTTACTATTTGTAAAAGAAAAAAACCCTTGTACTTATTCCTTTAAAGTTAATTTTCACCAGTCTAGGGATTTTTTCACACGTTTCCATTGCAGATTGTGTCCTGCTGTTTCAGCTTCATTTTAAGACAGGAATCATACACAAAGAGGAAGTGGAAACCAGCTGTTTAAATACTGTCAACTATGCCGGTCCCCTAGCAAACTGAGGTTTTCCTCAATTTTCTCATTTAATTACAGTTGGTTAGGTAAGATCCTCTACTTAGAGGATCCATGGTTCATGCCAGACGTGAATTAATATATTGTGTAGGCCTCCTCTATCTGGGCTCCCTATATAAGGGCTGGCTGTCAGACAGAGCCTTTGCTGGATTGTACATAGTTGCCTAATAAAGAGCTGTTGAA
>JANHFT010003791.1:13767-34670 GCA_032467955.1 Pseudoxenodon macrops
GGTACAAATAAGCAATCAGGAAACAATATCAATAAGAAGTCATAGGATACAAGCAACAAGTTACAGTCCTGCAGTCGCAAGTGGGAGGAGATGGTGATAGGAATAATGAGAAGTCCAATAGTAACAGTAATGTAGTCTTAGCAAGTAGTTTGACAGTGGTGAGGGAATTATCTGTTCAGCAGAGTGACGGCGTTCGGGGAAAAACTGTTCCTGTGTCTAGCTGTCCTGGCCTGCAGCGCTCCATAGCGTCGCCTTGAGGGTAGGAGTTGAAACAATCCATGTCCAGGATGTGAGGGGTCAGCAAATACCTTCATGGCCCTCCTCTTCACCCGTGCAGTGCACAGGTTCTCAATTTCCTCAAGAAATTCATATCTACCTTTCTATTGATGATGATGTTATCCATTCAGTTGTATTCAACTCTTGGTGATTCTATGGGCCAGGTCTCTCCACATCTTCTGAACTATTTCTCTACTATTGAACTATTTCTCTGAGTTGTTTTCTATGCTTTGGCTGCTGTCAGCTTTGATGGTGTCCAGGTATTCTGTTCTTTGAGTGTGTGGTTTCCTTTTATCATTAACTCTGCCCAGCACAATTGCTTTATGTGGGGGTGAATTCCCCCACACGACATGGCCAAAATAAGAGAGACGCAATTCTGTGATTTTGCCTTCCAGTGACGTGACTGGTGTTTTATGTGCTCCTGTAATTGCTTGTTGTTGAGCTTTGTTATCCAAGGAATACACAGGAGCCTTCTCCAATACCATTTTCTGTCTATACCACTGCATTAAATTTCCTAAAACAATACAGGCAGCCTTTGACTTGACAACAGTTCATGTAGTGATCATTCCAAGTTACAATGGCACTGAAAAAAGTGACGTATGGCTGTTTTTCACACGTAAGGCCGTTGCAGCACCCCTATGGTCACATGATCAAAATTCAGATGCTTGGCAACGGGTTCACATTTATGATGGCTGCAGGGTCCATGGCTTACGTGATCCCCCCTTTGCGACCTTCTGACAAGCAATGTCAATGGGGAATCCAGATTCACTTAGCATCCATGTTACTAACTTAACAAATGCAGCGATTCACTTAACACCTGTGGCAAGAAAAGTCGTGGAATGGGGCAAAACTGACTTGACAAATGTTTCACTTAGCAACGTAAATTTGGGGCTCCGTTGTGGTCATAACTTGAGGACCACCTGCAATAAAAAACCCTGGGTATTAACCATATGAGAATATGTAGCAAAAATGAACTCCCATCTAGAAGTCAGATTGGCCTGGAATACCAAAAACTGATATGTAGAAACATTGAAGTCGGAGAGCGTTGATTGTTGGTGGAAGGTGTGGACTTCATACCAAAAAGTTGTTTCCTATAGATATCTGCTGCTTAAGACCATGGGATTTGGTGGCTTTTGGTACAGATGATCCAACTCTTAAGTTTTATATTTTCTATATATTCTAACTAAGAATTTTAAAACTCTATCAAGAAGACATCGATCTCCCCTCTTATGGAGCTGATGCTATTGGTTATTTCTTTAGCAAGTCGTTAATGGAAGATATATTTTGCACAGTAGCCAGAATAAATTGCATTGCATTAGAATGCTGTTTTTTGGCTGGAGGAATGAATTAGATGAGGGATATCATTTAGGGGGCTTTCCCTACTGGGCATAATACCCAATTTATTTTCATTTACATTAATTTTTCTACATCAGTGGCTGCAAGATGCATTAAACTATTAAACGCAGGCAATTCCCAGGTCAGGAGCTACAAAAATTGAAAGGTGTAATGAATATAGATTTTTAATGCCCATAAACCCCCACATTGACGGGATGATTCTGATATGCAAAATGGCAGAACTCGGTTTAATCAATCTGACAATTGGATTTCATAGAGGACTGTAAATTTTCTGGGGATTCCTGTAGCAAGGCAAAAGAAACACATTTAAACAAGACCTAATCTGATGATACAGTAATGACACCTTGAGGGAAATGCTCAGAAGAAAGAAAAAAAATCTACATTTAGGAAGACATGCAAGAAGATTGGGTCAATACTGGTAGTAACGAACTGCTTCCAGGATATTACTGTTTTCGAAGAGAAAGTTTACATACGCCAACTTTAAAAAAATAATCATGCCACGTCTTTGAAAATTACTTCACCTTAAAAATTATTCTCCTAAATATTAGCGCAGTTAGAGTGTGAATTGATACTCTCTGGTTCTTCATACGCCACAGTATGTATACAAGTCGTCCTTGCTTTACGACAATTCGTTTAATGATCGTTAATTTACAATAGCACTGGGAAAAAGTGACCTCTGACTGTTTTTCAGACGTACGACATTGCAGCATCTCCATGGTCACACGATTAAAATTCGGATGCTTGGCAATTGGTTCACATTTATGACGGTTGCATTGCCCCAGGGTCATGTGATCAGTTTTTGGGAACTTCTGAGAAGTAAAGTCAATGGAGAAGCCAGATCCACTTAACAGCCCTGTTACTAATTTAAGAACTACAATGATTCATTTAACAAGAAAAGTTATAAAATGGGGCCATAAAAAAAATCACTTTACCACTGTCTCCCTTAGCAACAGAAATTTGGGGGTCAATTGTAAGACGAGGATTATCTGTACTTAATAATGTAGAACTAAGTCCCAAAGGTGCTTTTTTTTCAAGAGGCAACTAGACTTTCTGGTTTTTCTTTGAAGACATTTCGCTTCTCATCCAAGAAGCTTCTTCAGCTCCGACTGGATGGTGGGGAATGGAAGGTTGGGATCCACAGTCTGAGATGAAGAAGCTTCTAGGATGAGAAGAGAAACGTCTTCAAAGAAAAACCAGAAAGTCCAGGTGCTTCTTGAAATAAGCACCTTTGGGACAACCGTGACCTGGATGGCTGAGAATCTCCATAGATAATGTGATGTCTGTTTGTTTGGACGAGCTTAAATTTTGCAGGCAGCTATTAGGGTCTCTATCTCAGTCTTACAGAAACTCTTTGTTCTAGTTGCGGTGAAGACTTAGTGAAGCCACACTGATTTTCCCCTAAGTAAGAGGTCAGCGTCTCCAATGACTTTTTTCATTGAATTGAATGGGAATTTACTGCGCTTCCCTTCTGTTCTTGCTCCCCGTGAGTTCTGCAGGGATTTGAGGAAAGGTGTGGAAAGCCAAACCTTTGGACCAAAGAAACAGATGGGGAAGATTTAGAAGCCGCGAGAAGATTGCTAAGGTCTTAAGAGGCAGGGAGAAGGATTAGCTTCACGCATTGGCACAAATGGTCTGGCCTAAGCATAGTACACAAAATTGTCTGCTACAACGTCCTACCTGTCAAGGACTACTTCAGCTTCAACCGCAAAAATACACGAGCACGCAATAGACACAAACTTAACATAAACTGCTCCAAACCTGATTGCAAAAAATATGATTTTAGCAACAGAGTGGTCAATGCCTGGAATACATTACCTGACTCTCTGGTTTCTTCCCCAAACCTCCAAAACTTTAATCTTAGACTGTCTACCGTCGACCTCACCCCATTCCTAAGCGGTCTGTAAGGGCATAAGCGCACCATTGTGCCTACCATCCCTGTCCTAATGTCCCCATGTATTCGTAACCATCTCATGTACTCATAACCAAGCTTATACATCTTATGTATCCACAATCATGTTTATACTTTGTTCGTAATCATATATACGCTTGACAAAATAAATAAATAAAAAAAAATGATGGGGGTAGACTGGTGCCCGCCACTTGCCCAAATGGAGCTGCGTGTGCACACTCTCCTGCCGCTTTCTTGGCCTGGGGTAGACTACCCTGATCCAGAGGTCTTTGGGCAGACCAGAATGGGAATGCTCCAACTGAGAAGAGTTCAGGGAATTGCCATTTCACCACCAACAAGTGTCACAGGTGATAACTCTCACTTTGCTCAATGGTAAGGGAAACTCTATTGGGAGATTTTAAAAAAACAAAGCTTTTTCATTGAGATTCCTTCTTTATCCTTCTTTGTGACATTGCCCAACTGGGCAAATAGCTATTATAGATAACTGACCGAGGCTCAGAGGATTGTTTGGAGAACAGTCAGCACTCACCTTCTGAGTTGTAAGTGCTGAGCATCCGAGCTACCTGTCCAAGTAATGATGTGCCATAATCATTGAGGATGTCAAGTGAATATGTCCTGAACTAAGAGAAGGTAAATACCCTTGCAAATCAAACCTGACTCCAGGTGATTCACAATATGTGCATGTCATTTTCTTGGCAGTCACCAAATTGTTTGCAAATTATGCCTTCTCAGATTAAATATATATATATCAAAATAGCCTACCTCCTGGAAATTCCTGGTGCTTTCTATGCAACTAGGCCTAACCTTCCTTGCTTTCCAATCCCAGAGAAGATCCATTTTACCTTGTCTCTTGAGTGGTGAGGTTCATTTTAAGCAGACCTTTCACAAATCAGTGATTTTTTTTATTTGTTTGACTAAATGTATTGTAGGCCTGCCAGGTATTGCTTTAAATACATTCAAATCATGCCACCAGTTACTGGTGTTTTAGTCAGCAGATTTATGGTTCTTATTTTTAAGATGCCATGTTTTGTGTGGAAAATTAATCAGGAGTGTTTATTTTTATTACTGCCTACCAGTTTTTTCAGGAATTCCTCCTCTGAAGATGCTGTTTCACTCTCCTCCTCCTGTCTTTTCTTAACTGCTTCCATGTCTGTTTCTAAGAAAGTGATGGCTTCCTCAGCTTGCTTTATCCTGGGCATGATCCATGGAATAATAATAATTAAACAACAACAACAGCAACAACTGCAGCTAGAATTGTATTTGTACAAAATTGGAAAAGTGAAGAGATCCCTACAGAGGAGAATGTGATCAGGGAAATGTGCAGAAATGAATAGGTTAACACTGGCAATTAAAGAGGAAGAACAAACTGAATATTATACTATGTGGGAGTTATTTTATCGATGGTTAGAGAATAAATATAAAAATTAGAAATAAAAATAGATGACTGAAATATAGAAAATGCATTAATATAATTAATATAGTTAATAAAGTTAAATAAATTAAGAAGAGGATTGTCATAGTATTATATATATTTAATGTAATGGTATTAACCTAAGAATAGATTAAATAATGAATATGGTTGTAAACTTTAACCGTTATTGCACAAAATAGTTGTACCCAGATGACACGCTGTTTAATGGAAGACGGATTGTTTGCTTTAAAATATATATTTTTTACAATTCATGAAATAATAATAGCAACAACAACTGTAATCATTTGTTCATTGTAAAAATGCTAATTAGATAAAGTGCAATATTTCAGCAGCTACTCTTCCCCAACTAAACTGGGAAGGAAGAGATGTGGTGGATATATTCCAGAAAAGGCTCTAGTAGATGGCTGATTTGACCAAGCTGTTGAAAATATTAACAGCTACTGGTATATTTGCTAGGTGGTTGTTCCAAGTCGAGGTCATCCCATTGAGAAGGCTTCACATGTGATCAACTGGCCAAGGGCAAGACAGGAACAATCGAGACACTCTCCAGAAGTCAATACTGACTCAAAAGCACAATAAATAAAACATGTTTTAAGTAATGTATTAAACCATTCAAAGAACTTTGGATGTTGTGCAAATTAGAAATAGTAGTCACAGAAAATACAACATGAATAACGCCGTAATCATCAGAGCCAACTAATTAATGTGGCTTTTGATTTAAACTGTCTATTTGATGAGCTTTTTGGAGAAAATACTTGTGCAATAGGAATGAAAAGTGAGGTTCAAATCTGGATAGTTTTTCATGTTTCAGTTGAACGACATTTCTCAAAAAAAAAGAAAAAAAGAAAGAAAGTGCCATTCATTTAGTGTCATTTTTATTACAACTTACCTTTTGAGTTCAGCTTTCATGATCCTCATAGTATCTTGTAGATCCCAAATATTTGCTTTGATGTTGTTCCCTTCATTAAGGAGATAGGTAATTTGTTCTCTCAAACATATATTCATATGCGTGGACTGAAAGATGGAAGCTCCCTTGGCTGCTATCCAAGTGTCCCTTGTTAGAATACATATATAGATAGACATATCAGTTATTGCAGTCATAGAATTTGGGTCCATTTTATGTATTCACTCCAGTGTGTGAGGGTAAAAATGTGCAGGGATTCAGAGCTAACAATATATTTTTTTTCCTTTCCTTCAGCTTCTCAATATTTGGAGAAGTAAGAGGCTTGTTGGAGGCATCATATGAATAGATGCCCTTGAATAGAAATAAAATAGTCTTTTAAAGAACAGATATATCAATGAACTGCAGAGGTAAGCAGCGTATTAAGCCTAGGTAGAAGAAGGAGTCATGAGATTGAATGAATTTCTCCTACGATGTCTTAAAACCCGGGCACTTTTGTTGTTATATTCCTAGTTTGAAGATACTTACTGTGCATTCTTGGTTTCTTTATTGACAGCTACATAGGTTTCTGAAATCTGCTGGCAATAATAACAGATATTTAGTATCTCCTTTAAAAAAAATATATTCAGGAGCAAATATTTTTCAACTGTTTAATAGCTTGGTTCATGCAGTTTTGAGCTATCATGGGTATAGCTGAGTACATGGGAAAGTACTTGTTGGGAATTTTGAGAGTTATCATTTTTTATTTCCAGCACTACTAATAATGGGTACCAAAGTTAGGGAGACTGATAATCCTAGTCTGGTGTTTATTTCAGAATAACTAGTTTTAGAATTGTTTAATTATATAATATTTATTTGCATTTTCTGGTATCTGGAGTGGGACAAAATACACATGAGGATAGATTTGGAGATGACATGTGTCCAAAAGAGATTTACCATCTGAGCTTTTTTGCCCTCCCTCCCCTCTTGTGGATGCTGTTGCTGCATCTGCCTGTAAGTTCTATTTTAACAATGGCAACACCATTTTAAGTCTCAGTCTGTCTCAGAAATTCTGTGAATAGCTAGCATTTAACTATTGCTGTTGTTATTTATCATTTTAATGTTTACTAGCTTTTAATGAGTTGTTTCTAGACAAAATGGGTGGCACACAAATCTGATAAATAAATAAATAAATAAATAAATAAATAAACAACCAACCAACCAACCAACTAACCAACCAACCAAACAACCAACCAAACAACCAAACAACCAACCAAACAACCAACCAAACAACCAACCAACCAATCAACCAACCAACCAAAGAAACATACAAACAAATATGCCTGTTTAATGGAGGCATGGTGAAGTATAGAAACTGTTCTGGAATGTTGATCTTCTCTGCCATTCAAGCATACTGTAAAGCAAGTTTACAGGTGTTTGCTTGAATGGGAGTACAAAGGCAGATTTTTTCCTTTTCAGAATCAACAGTCCAGGGAAGAAACCTTTAGGTTCCTATCTATTATACTAAAGGTTTTGAGAATGTGGTACAATTACTGTTCCCTGAAGATCTTTTCTTGTTGCTATTACTTGAATATATGGCAACCAGGTTTAGCAGGATTTTTCCCCCTCAAGGTTCTCCAAGCCTTGAGGACATGGGGAAAGTTCTCCAGGTCTTTCCTTTCCATCTTACAGTGAACAAACCTAGTTTAACAGATATTGTCCAATAACATACATCAGGAATGCTTTCAGGGTATGGTGAAGCATCAAAATGTTGACCGATAATGTACAACACACGTTAAAAAAGTGTAGAGAAGGGATGTCAAACTCAAGGCCGGGGAGCCGGATCTGGCGTGTGGAGTACTTAGATCTGGCCCATGGGGCCGTCCTGGAAACAAGGAAGAACCGGACAGCAGTGCTTCTGCCAGCAAAAATGAGCTCATTGACAGAGGGTTGCAGGGTGACGTGGAAGCCGAAAATTGAGTTCATGAGCCTGTTTTCACTGGCAGAGCACTCAGCCCACCACAGGGACCCCCGACAGGAGTGACATTGAGCTGGCCACACCCACCCCAGCCCACCGAGGTCAAACACAACCCTGATGCGGCTCTCAATGAAATAAGAGTTTGACACCCCTGGTGTAGAGCTTTAATCACACTACTGCAACAGCCATCTTGTCATTTTTTAAATCATACTCTCCAGACACCCTGCCAACCTATTCCAGCTCCAAGGAAAGAATGTTCAAAACTATTGAACACTGGTATTTATTTTCTATTGTAAAACTTAGTAGTTTCTACTTTAGCATCCAGCAGGTCAAGTGCATGTGACATTTGTAAAACTGCAATATTTGGTGACAGGGTGAAAGATTTAATGATTCAGAAGTTATTTTACATCCTGCAACCACAGACAAAGTGTTTGGTATTTCAACGTGAGAAAATAGCGGATGGTTTGACAGACCTGTGTACTGATTCTATAGCATTATAACCAGAGGTGGGTTCCTACCGGTTCGGACTGGTTCTACCGAGTAGGTAGTAGGCTGCTGGTGACATCACGGAGCGGGTTCTGCTGCTCCGTGGGTGCCGCCATCTTTTTTGGGGGGAATTCTTTTGGGGAAAAAAACATTTTTTTGGGATTTGTTTTCTTCTGCGCATGCGCAGAAGCCAAGGTTTCGGCACTGCGTATGCGTTGCCATCTTGTTTTTGCCTTCTTTTTGAAATTTTTCAGGGCTTTTTTCTACTGTGCATGCGTGCGCACACAATGCGCCCACACGGCGCAGGAGGCAGCGAACCGCCGGCGAGGTAAGAACCCACCCCTGATTATAACCAGAAAAAATAAATATTATAGAGCTAGGGAGACATGATAAAGATAGCATTTCTTTTCTACTTTTACCATTACTTTGGAGCCGCATCACTGAACTATTGTGTCTTCTCCTGGTCAGACCTGTATCTCAATCGGTATCTTCTTTAATCATGGAGTATTTATTTTGAATGATACTTAATATATTGTACAAAAATCCATTTTTAAAACTCCGATAAGATTAATTACTCATTTTATATTCAAACTAATTTTGATTTTAATTTTACCAAACCTCTTGAGGATAAGAAGTGAACGGGCAAATGAATATTATTGAACGATAATGTGCCAAGAGTGGCTATATTTTTATTTATAAAATTACCAGGGAAGAAATATACATATAATGATCAGCATTACCTTAGTTTCACTCATATCATGCTCTGCCAAGAAATATATTAAGAAACATCTAATCTCATTTTCCTTGTAGTTTAGCTGACTCCATGTATAATGTCTGTGTGTTATGTACTATGTGTCTGTGTGCTTATCTGTATGTGCTTGTGTATATCTGTGTCTGTATCTGTATGTGTCTGTATGTCTTTTTCTGTGTAGGGTCTTAATATAACTTTGAGGTCATAAAGGGCTTGACTACCTCAAGTGTAAACAACTTGCTCAGGAGAGGTGGTTGTTACTTTTCTGACCACTAGATGGCAATGCTGGTCCAACGAATACTGTATTTAGCTTGCATAACAGCGTTTTCTTAATTTTCAGTTAACATCATTCTACTTTTGCTTTTATTCTAAGTCAAGAAAAAAACTTAATTTTTAAGCATCATACCAGGAAGATCTTAGATATTTGTCTTCAAAAATTACTGGAGAAATAGAAGAAAGTAGGAAGCAAATTGCAATAATTAGAAATATGACATTTAGTGAACATTAGGATACCTGACATGTTTTTCATCAGAGTGAATTTGTATCGTTTTAAAAAAAAAATATAGCTCATTGTATTAAATCATGGTTTGTATAAGTGAAACAGACAGCCTGGGAATATTCATTTTAAGGTCTACCCTTAGTCAGAGATGTTCATTGATTGGGTCTGTTTTCTTTTGTTTGTTTGTTTGTTATTCTCTCTCTCTCGCTTCCTAACCTCCTCCTCTCCCTGTCTCCCCCTCTCTCTTATTGTGAGGAAAAAAAATTGAATCTGGGAGTGTTAGGTACATCATCTTGAGCTCCTGAAGCAAAGGTAATATATAAATTACCACATTTCGGAGATTTGAAATGGGTTGTGGAAAAATCTCTTTTTTAATTTGAGAGCAAGTGAACATGCTCATGCAAAATCATTACTTATTAGGCTATATATTTAAAGAGGGCCAAAGGGTTGACTTTTCTTCAAGTGAAGTGGTACCTCAGGTGGTGGCAAATATCTTATTTATAATAGTAATTTTATTTTAAAAATTAGATTAAAATTAGTTTGAAAACTAATACAAGGCAAATAAAGCTAAAGAATAAAAAGAAAAATAGCAGGCACTATTGAAATAAAAAATTAAGAATATAGCAAAGAAAAAGAAAAGAAAAATATAAAGAAATGACTTCCTCCTTCACCAGAACACATGTAAACATTTTTAGAAATTTATCATCTCTTAAAATACAACTAATGAGATCTTTGTCCCATATTTCATCTCTTGGCTATAAAACAGATCCTTTAAAACCTCGTTTTTTTCAGTCCATGTCAGCAAATATCCATTAAGGATTATCAAAGATAGCAACATATCTATTATTTTGAACCTTGATCAAATAAACCAACTTTGCATTCCTTCCTTCTACTTTTAACAATCTTGATCTGTTTTCACTTCAAGTAAGGTCATAGAATGTGATTTCTTTTCATTCATTTCTTTGTCCCTTCTCACAAAATTCTTCAAAACTTTAACAAGCCTCTTTTGTAAATTGAATATGGGAGATTACCCAGGTTATCCTCTTATATCCCTTTTAATTATTAAGACATTAACTTTCATTTGTATGTCCAATGTAGCATCTTTTTCCATATTAATCTTGTATCTGTCATTTTAAAATCTGCTTTGAAATTAATCGCAGTCTTGCCCTGTAAAATGTATTCTTTGTCCATAACATATTTCCAACACATTGTATCTATAATGGCAAACACTCATAAAACTAACTTTTGGGCCCATTGTTACCCTGTTTCAGTCCACAGACACGACATGCCCAAGAATTTTAAGCACTTTATTGATCTTTTAGGCTCTTAATGTGAATTTCCCAGGTTCCAACTCATACCTGGGGCAAAGTCCTATTGAGTTCATCAATGCTTATTCTAGGCACAAGGATACAGAATTCAAAAGTAAAAGCAATGAGAAGGCAAGACTCTGCACAGTCCAGAATCTGGCTCCAGTCTGAAGTCCAAGGTATGAGTCCAAAATCCACAAGCAAATCCGAAATTCAAACATAGCACAATGCAGAGTCCACTAAAACTGAAGTTACAAGGACAAGATATGCACACAGCAGGTGAATGGGCATTATTTCCAACAACCCCTTGCTCCACTCATCAGATTAAATAGGTGATCACTGGTGCAGTTCATCAGGAAGGGTGAGGCTGCTTCCTCGTGAGTAGCCTCATCGACCTCCATGGAGCATGCACCCATTCCGTCCTGCGTGTCTGTGGATCAGGTGTAGGAGGCAATTCTACCTCATCTTCACTGGCTGGTTGCAGTTGTGAAGCTTCTCCAACCTGCACTTTTTTTTTGGGGGGGGGCCTCTGAGTTGTCAGCTGCATCTGCACCTCTCCCTTTTCTTCTCCAGCCAGGTTTTTGTCTTATTGCCCCTCCAGCAATCCCTCCACTATGCCCAGCCTCTCCTCTTCTGGCTTAGAGCCCTTGGCAACTTTCTGGTGTTCAACTGCACTCCTGTCCAAAGTCCCTGTAGCTGTTTCTTCCTCATCCTCAGAGTTGGTCTCTGGGGAAGCCATCACAATTGTTCACAGACATCCTTCAATACATGCCATGTATTTGCTTCACTAGTAAGTCAAATTTAAGTCTTCTTCTTTAAACTGTTGTCTTTGATTCCTTCAATTTCCCTCTGGTGTCCAATTTTCAAACTCCTATTCCATCATTAAAAAAAAATCAACACAAAAGCATTTTTCCATGGGAAGGATTCTTATACTTAATTCCAAAAACTTACCGTATTTCAAATCTATCTGGACCCCTAGTCAGTTTCACACTTTTCAAAATCAGAGTTCTAGTTACCCTTTGGCTATTTATTCCTTCATCTCCCAGAGCTCTGAATCACTGTAGAATAATGTCTTGTGGTCTTCTTGCATGGAGCAATATCTGGACCACTTGTGAGTGATTTCAAGTTCTCTCCTTGCCTGAAGAGGAATTATGAAGAGCCAGTTTTCTCACTGGCTCTTCATTCTGCTGTGGCTGTTGGTTCCAATTTTAGCAGAGCTGTCTTCATCTATCATTTCTTTCCTGGAAGTAGAAGTGATGGCAAAGATCTTATGATAATACATTGAGCTGTACATTTTGAAAAAGGGAGCCCGTATTTTGCAGAACTATGTTGCTAAGGAGCCTTTAGAGTGACTCTTTTTCAGAAAAAAAATCAGACAATATAAATTTCATGTGGATGAGAGTTAAATTATTCTTTAAAAATTAAACTGTAGACATTGTATTTTATTTATATAGGTATAATTAGTTCTCTCTCTTCTCTCTGAGCTTCTTGTTTTGTTGCAGACTTTTCATAACCCAATTTTCATCAGTGCTGCACTGCTGCAAATATAATTCTTGGAATTTGTTTTGTAATAAAAAAATAGAATAATTCATGTGTCTTCTGTTTCCTTTTTTAATCTTTATTTCCTCTTCCTCTTTATAGTCACATTTTTTATATTCTGTATTCCCAAGTTTTGTTCTTTGATTTTCATTTGTAGTTGTAGATAATTAATTGTTATATTAAAAAAACAACAGTTCTTCTCTTTCATGAAAGGAAATATTTTGGTACCATGATTTCAGGGACTGCAAGAAAAAAAAACCTGTGATTTGTGAACTGCAGATTGTGATTTGCCTACATCTGATCAGGCAATGCCTACTTTGTCTTCTCAAAACCAGGAAGGGGCACGAAAATTCAATTTTTGGCTATCAGCCCTCAGCCTATTTCTCTTTTGCAGCAGACAAATATCTTAAGGCAAGACGTGAATCCTATATGACTTCTGTACATGACATTTCCTTTATATTGCATGTCAAATGTTTGGCTGTAAGATGCATGCATTTTCCATAAATATTTATTTTTATTTGTTTTATTGTATTCAATACATAGTGTCCATCATTCTGTATATCACACTTTCACGGCTGTTGTGGGAAGTTATGGTATATTTTTTGTCTAAATACCAGAGCTCGTATTTTGTCATCAATGGATGGAGAAGAGCTGGGAGACATGTAAACAAATAACACACAAAATGCCAAACGGAATGTTGCACTTAATGTCATGCTCACAATTGACATGCATGACTTTGCATGGGAAATAAAAGCCAAAGAAAAGCTTTAGAAGACATTGGATCAATGTTAGGTTAGAAAGATCCAATATATTATCTTTCTATTTTAATCTTGACATAGACTGTGTTTGCATTTCTGTTTGTTCTTCTGTCCTTATATTTCCAAATGTTTTGGTCCTTTAATTGTACTGGGACGAAGGTAAAAGGGTTCCCTCAGCAGCTGAATTGCTGCTGAATATATTTTCACAAAGTGAAATAGAAAACATAAAGACATGGTGCATTGAGTCGTTCCCTCCTATTATCATTTGGTCATTATGCTTCCTTCTTGTTGTAGGGATCAAGAAGCTTAATGCCTATTCTCTATCCTAGTGTATGGTATGTAAGGCTTCTGTTGGACTACTTCTATGCCAAAGAAAAAGCCATCTTAATAATTGTTTTGCTGAAATATTAAACCAAATTAATGGCTGCTTTATAGCCCAAGCAAAGCACACAGTTGCTGTCTTGCTTCAGTAGATCTATGAATGATGAGCAATGTTTGTAAAGAGGAAGAACCCATGACTAAATCCAACTAATTTCCACAGAAGTGAGCAAATGCATAACACAACGGTTGATCAACAGAATGTGTATCTCTGCCAGCCTTTAAGAGGAGAAGCACAGTTGGGAAGATATGTATATCTTTGATTCTGGGAATGTCACAAGTCAGAGAAATAAATGTACAAATATATCATTGTGCACCCGCTGCTAGTGAAATGAAGAAATGCAGTAGGGTTGATAGCATTGCAGGGAGGTTGCTAACACAGCTCATTGCTTCTCATCCTATAGAGTTATTTATGAATTTATTTATACGGTCTGTTTTATATTATATAAGCAATACTGTAATCAGGCATAGAATAGATAAACAGTAAATTGAGATAAATATTTAGATTACAATTTAATAGCTGCAGCTCATATGGGTCAACAATCACATCATTATGGGTCATGTGAAGATTTACTTGCTGAGCCTACTGGCAATTCTAGCCTTACTGCCAATCCATCATCAGTTTTTTAGATAATATCTGGCTTCATTCCATGACTTCAAACCATCACAACATGATTGTTTTTAGATATTGCACAATGAAGAGCAAAACTACGTGTTCCAAGCTTTTCTAAGCTTGAAAGCTGAGCCAGTTTCTGGAAGCCGTGGCCAGATGGATAATGTTCACAGATGGAAGTTGATGTATGATTTTTCTTCTCTCCCACTGAAAGAGGTGTATTTCTGAACCTGACGACTTTTGCTGTAATGTAAGACTAGGAAGCCTGTGGCCTTCCAGATGTTGATAGATTTCACTTCCACCCACCTCAAGCTGGCATAACCAATGAATAGAGATAATGGGGGAACAACATGTATGGGACCACAGGAATATATGTTTTCTATCACTTTCTTATTTGTGGTCCACTGTTTCCTAAAGACAGATGTTCACAGCCCTGATCCATGCCTTAATTATTATTATTTTACTCTTAATCGCCACACAGTCAGCCAGATGTTCAGACTGGGTTTGGCATTTTTGTCAAACTATTGAGTCCTTACCTGGGATATACAGATCTGGATGTTGGATGGTGTTACAGATATCATCACAGGATGGAAGCTATTCCCAGTAAAGCTGCCTTTTGCAATTGACTGATGACGAATTTGTCAATGCTAATGGTGTTCAAGTGGCACTCCAGTTGTTTTGGGATTGCACCTAAGGCACCTATTACTGTAGTACTACCCTTTCTTGCCTTTGTCACAGTCGTTCTATTTCTATTTGTAGTTCTTTTTATTTTGTTATCTTCTCCAATTCTTTCTCTTCTACTCTGCTGTCTCCAGGCACTTCCACATCCACTATCCAGGCTTTTTTGCCTTTTTTATCGAGAATTGCTAAGTCAGGGTGTTATGTGACAGGTTCCTGTCTGTCTGAATTCTAAAGGCCCAGAGCAATTTAACTTCTTCATTTTCTATGACTTTCTCTATTTTATGGTCCCACCGGTTTTTGCTTGCAGGCAAATGATATTTCTTGCAGATCTTCCAATGCACCATTGTTGGTACTTTGTCATGCCGTTGTTTGTAGTCAATCTGAGCAATCTTTTTGCAACAGCTTACCAGGTGGCCCACTATTTCTTCAGCTTCTTTGCATTGGCTGTTGCTGTATTCTCTATTCTGGCTTTGTATGCATTTGTCCTTAAAGTTGCAAAGAAAGAAGCTTGATTTTGTGCAGCCAGAATTAGTCCCTCGGTTGCTTTCTTCAACTTTCCTGCTCTTAGCCATAGCCTGTTTGTTATCTGCTTTTCCTGGTATTTTTTTTAATGTACTGGCCATGTAGTGCTTTGTCTTCCCATGCTTCCATTCTGTTCTTCATGTTGTTCTTTCCAGAACTGGTGCATTCATTTCAAATATTCTGTTCTTGTTGGACTTGATCTGTAATAACACATCATTATCTCTTTGTTTTCATTGTGTATTTGTGACAGGTAAACAAACACCTTTCCTTCCAGTACAGTACTGTTAAGGGTGGCATGAAAATGGAAATTTTGGGATCCTCTGACTTAATCTATTGCCTTTGCTGGGATTTTAGTCCTAGGATTTCTTGTGTAGTACAGTACTTTTCTGTTGTGATAGCAAAATGCCAAACATTCTTCTCTGCAAATTCTTCTTTCTGAAAGAGAGGCAAAGACAGAGAAAAGAAATGGCAATATTATTATTATTAACTTCCATGTCTAGCAGTACTAAGTCCAAATGAACAACTGAATGAACTGCCTCCTGGTCTCTTAAACTCCTTGAAATAGTAAATGGATCCATAAAAGGACTCATTTGATATCTCCATTCTGTCGGGTGTGAGAAAGAGTGGCTTCTTTAGGAACAAAATGATTTCCTATTTTGATAGGGACAGAAAGCCTGGAGAAATACACACCTGCCTACATTTTCAATCAGATTAATGATTTATGGATTCACAATGACAGATTCCAGTTCTGGCAGGTTAGATTGAAACTACATTGAAAGTGACTCCATTAACAAAATGTAAATTAATTTCTTTATAAAATGATCTATGGACCTATTTCTAACATAACTCTGTCGAAAATACCTAGATTTAAGCATTACGGAAGCTAGGAAATAGAGCTACACACTTTTTGCAGGGCAGCAAAATTACATTTTCTCCCATACATTATTAACAAAAGATATTGGCAATCAAACATTGTGGTTAAATTAAGAGGGTCAACTCTATCGGTACACCAGACCAAGAAATCTATTCCACAGCAAGACTAAAACTACTTTTATTGAAATTAGACATAATAGCAACTGGCAAGCCTGATTCTGCGATACCTCTTTCCACTTTTTATATTCCTAGGAATTAGGGAGGTGTTTGCCTGAGTCACCTCTGAGTATTATCTCATTGTTTGGACAGTTTCAGTGCTTTTTGCTGAAAATATAGTTCTTGCATATTTTCCTTATCCTCTGTAAAGTATGATAAGCGCTATTGTCAAATTAAATAATAACAATAATAATAATAATAGTTTGGTCAATTGATGGTGGTGAGCATACTTAATGTCCTTACTCCTGTTTTCCCCACAACAACATACCTTGAGGTGGGTTGGGCTGAGAGATATTGACTGGTCCAAAGTCACCCTGCCGGCCTCTATCCTTAAGCGAGGCCTAAAAGTCAGAGTCTCCTAATTTCTAAGCTAACACCTTAGCCACTACATCAAACTGGGTTTCCTCATAATAAATGATGCTGTAAGAATAGCTCTTGGGGATAATGTTTAGGACCCCTCTAAACCAGATGAATAGAAAGGCTCTATTATGTCTGGATTTGCGCTTTTTAAAATAAGTAAAAGAGTACATATTATATAAAATAGGAACGGAAACCTGGTGTCTCAGATGGTTTTGACTACATAATCAGTCACCACTGGCCATGTTTCCTGGAGGGGATGGAAAGCAAAATCCAAAACATCTGGAGGATATTAGATTGTTTTTTCCTTGAACTTAAGAAAGGAAGTATATTAGAAGACCATCGAATCAAATTTTTTAACAATGCCTTTTAACTGCACTATCAAACCCATATCGTGAGTCAGTGTGATATTAGAAAAACAGATTCATCCTCTGCCAAGTTGTTTTGAAGAAACCAACTGCAGCATCACACAATCAGGATTAGATTTAGCACAATGCAGCCAGAAATGATGCCACCCTTGTGTGTGGAGCTACATCTCCTTAAACCCTCTTCAGTATACAGCTTCCTGCAGCGCCTCAGGTGAAAACTGTCACTCAGTTGATCGCACTCTGCAATAATGTTTTATAAAGTGGGGCTTCAATTCCTCTAAACCGGGAGAATTATTTTACTGCCCAGAAGGGAACCTAGTACATTTGCATGCATTCAAGATGCTATAGAGACAAAAACTTCTTTGTTTAGGCAAGCATGTAAGTATGCACCACAGGAGTCTGCACAGCACACAGCAATCCAAAGTGCCTTTGCTTTTCCCTTTTGCTAACCCAGGACTTTGCATCTGCTTTTCCGGTAATTGAATGCTCCGCCTGATTGTGATTTGTGTTCTGTATCAACTGCACTGTTGGGCCTTTGAAGGGTCAATACGGTGTTTTTCCAACAATCAATGTTTTCCATGTTTTCCTGTGAAGGTGTCCTGCAACTTTTCACAGTGATAAGGTGAACTGAGTTACTATATATTAAAAAAAATGAAATGGTTAATTTGCTTTATTTTATTTATTTCACTTGCCAGCCCTCCCTTCAAAAAGAAAAAAAAGCAACATTTCTATTTCTTATTTACAAAATCCCTACAATAGCCATGCAAAAGCAACGGAGTTCAATTAAAAACTGGCAGTCTTTCAGTAGAGACAGTAATCTCACCATTCCTCTCATCTGTCCCTTTGCTGGAATGAGTGAATGTAGATGGTAAGAGAAGCCTGATGGAGGTACCTTCTCCATAGATGGTGGAACTGGCTCATTAAATTGCATATTAACAGCAATACCATAATCTTTTGAGCTTGCACTTCATCCAACTGTTCATCAATGAAAATAGGGCCACACTTGCATACTTGTGAATTACATTCACTCGCCAGAGTTCCAGTCCACCTCCCCATTATTGGTATACAACAGACATTTCCTATACACTTGATACCTAGTATATATTTATTTCTCTAATATTGTCCATTAATATGTCCACTGCTATCTTTTGATGAAGAATGTGTTAAGATACTGATGACAATAGTTACATTAAAGAATTTAAAAAAACTTAATTGAATTGTAATTTCACAGTGGATCTGTTTCTGTTATCATTTTCATGGCTCGTTTTATCCCTGGAACACCTGTATTGAGATATTGAGGGACATTTCCAGAGATAAAATGAAAGCAATGCACTGATAGATCTGAACGTGCATGGTCTGAAAACCATCAAGATTGAATGGGGTTACTCCATGAGGCAAGAAGTAAACTGTATAACATATCCTATCTTGTTCTATGATGTAGGCAGACTGTTGTTCACTGCAAGTTCTCAGTGAAATCAATTCATAAGCATTACAAACTGCACAACAATGGAAAGAAAAAATAGTCTAGTGAAGGGGCACAAGGCAAGCAATTTATCTGAACCTCACAAGGTAAAAACACTCTACAATGGTTTGTCACCCACAGAACAAATGTAAACACTCCCCTCTTCTATTGTTTCCTTATTCTTTGCATGGTAAGACTGACCATTTTCTTATTTGTGCCATTGCAGAACAGAGAAGTGTGAATGGATTTTTTTCTTTTTTTTGAATTATTAAAAGGTTCCAGAAAGGTAGTAAAAGTACATCAAATTATGTTCTGAACCATCAGAGTAGAGCAGATAAGCATCTTATCGTGGTATGAAATCGCCTATGCAATAGTGTCACGCAATCTTTCTGTCAAGACATAAATTCTATTTAGAGCATTGCTGTCTCTAAATAGAAAGCTTACTGAGCTTTAAAGTCCACATGAGTTCCGTTTTGCCACACAGCTATAGAATGTTCATTATATGGGGATTTCCTTGGCTGCACTCTAATCCCTGAAATTTCATTAACCTCAAAATGGGTAAGATAGAGATGTGTGCAACTTTGAACTATGCTATTAAACATTTTCAGACAAATAAGGAAGTAAAAGAAGTTAATGAGTGATGTGGTAGCTTAGTGGTGAAGACACTCACCTGCCATTTGGAAGGTTCAATCCTAGGTAGTGGCAGATGTTTCTCTTGTAGGATGCAAAGAAAAGAATTTCTGCTGTGAACTCCACGTAGGCATCTGGTTAGTAAACGCTCAGCTCCATCCAGTCATCCTGACTCTATCCCAAATTAAGGGACTATAGGATCATAAAAATAAAAAAAAGAAGACAAAGAGCTACTAAGGAATCACTGAAACTCTACAGTATTTTTCCATTCTGATCAAGGATTGGACAGAAAGAAAGTCTTATGTATGAAATTGTTCTTGTCAATTGAAAATTGTATATTCACCCCTGGTTGCACACAACAAATGATTGGCATCTACACTTCCATCTTGGAGGAAGTGGAGGAAACTGAAATAAATCTTGGAACATTTTTGTATTAGAAATTCAGACAAAATGTTTTTGGGAAAAAGAGAGGACTCATATTTTTTTTTTAAATCTACTGTTTTAATTTTGCCGGAGTGTATCTGTCTCTGTCATAATATCTCCCAATTTTCTCCATCTGTTAAACTGGTAATACAAATCAACACAGACTCTTCCCTGGCACAAAAAGAAAAATAAAGTAATCATTCAAAAAGCCACATATTTTAGTTATGGAGAAGGACTATCATGCTGACAATGTTCCTTTTTTGAGTGGGTGGGTGGTGGGAGGTAATTCTCCTTCAAAGTGAAAAAGAGAATTTAAAAGTGCTTCCAACTGGAGAGAGAATGTTGATGCTGTTTTCATTGGCAGAACGTTGATTACTGCATTTATTTAGTTGTGAAATGGCCAAATGACATGCATTCATTGTACAAACCTTTTCCAGCAGTCTGATCCTCACCATGTCTTCCCACAATTCAATTCAATCCCAAGGGAGGAAATCATGAGGCATCTTCTACCATTAGTCATTGGACAGAAGTCAGAATGACAGAAATGAATGGTAAATGACATCAACTGTAATTCCTTTCAACAATCAAGTACTGGCAGTCTTTGACCTATGGCTGTAATGGAGCTTGGCCATTATATGATGGTGTAAAGTGGGTTATCATGTGACTGATCCAATTTTATGTAGTTTTTTCAATGGTTGTTAAGCGAACCCATTGGTCTCATGGGACTTTTTTTTTTGCTGAAAATCAGAAGTAAACGCTGGTTTGGGGGGAAAAAAACATAAATTGCAGTCATGTGATGTGGGATGCTGCAAACAGCCATAAGTGAGAGCTGGTTGCTGACAACCTCAAATGCAGTCATGTGATTATAGAGAGGGCATTCAATGGAACTTCAGAAATGGGTTATAAATATCTTTTTTTTGGGGGGGGAGGCTCTGTCATAGCTTTGAATGGTTGCTAATCGACCAATCATGTGTCTACTGCAACTTGTAAGCTTAAATAGGTTACTAAGATTTTTTTTTTTTAAACAGACAAAAATAAGGTAAAAAAAACAGAACCCTCTGAAGGCAATGCTTTAGAAATTGCAAGTCAGGTTTTGATTAATGCTAGTAGTAAACCAAGTCAAACTGTATATCAATAGCAATAGCACTTAGACTTATATACTGCTTCATAGTGCTTTTACAGCCCTCTCTAAGCGGTTTACAGAGTCAG
>JANHFT010003791.1:68023-88860 GCA_032467955.1 Pseudoxenodon macrops
ACTGCGCTACTTGGAACATCATATATTTTAAGAAGGTACTTGGTTGATACCTAGGACGCTGGCAGCAACCCGTAACAGCCATTAGCACCAGTCAATGTATTTGTGATTGTTCAGTTGACTGAGTTTCATGTTCAATGAATAAAAGAAACAAGAACAACAACAACAGCAACAGCAACAACAATAATAATAATAATAGTACACATTGTACCAGAAGGCAGGTGGTGGGATGAGCTACCCTTTTGCATTCTATGCATTTAATTTTCTTTTGCAAGGTCTAATATTATGGGAAAATGTGTTCCTGTATACTATCTAACCTTTTATAAACATGTCATCCCCTGGTACAGATATGCTTTTCTGCTGTTCTCATTGGATTTGTACACAAAACATACTTAGCACTTGATGCTGCAACCTTATAGATTTGTGTTTAGGAGAAAAATAGTTGCAAAATTAACATGCAATAGTCTGTTGTTGATCTTTCTGCTACTAGTCTGAGAAACATCATTTGGAAAGAAAAATAATGTCCTTGGTTGCATGCATCCAATCCCATAATGTACATTTAATTGCTCACCATCTATCATCCACTCTCTTCATTTATTTCCAAGACACATTCTGATTGTTTTGTTTACTGCTTACTGTGTTTATTACTTTCATAGGAAAATGTGATGTGATATAGTTTGTATCAAGGTCACTGCTTTGATAATCTTAATGGATATACTTCACCCATGCAGGAGTGGTTCATAATGAATTCAAACTAGTTTCATACTGAGGCACCCTTCCTCCTCCAGATGGAGGCCCATTATAATGTGTCATTGGCAATGTGCTAAATAAATAACATTATCCACCGTAATACTTAATAATTATGGAAAATGGAAGAAAGGACCCAGAGAAGTTGTTCAGGTTGTTTGTTTCATCCAGTGGTTAATATGATGCCAATGATCAAGGATAAAAGTGCCTGTTGAATGTCAGTAACTCAGATGACCATAGATATGGCAATTGGCAGCTCTTGATTCCAATCCAGCAATATAATTATCCATGTAGAATCCAGGACATCCTATATATTTATAGCAAATTCATTCTTACTGAATGTGAATCTTGATATAGCCAAAATGTCACTTGTAATAAATAAGAGGGAAGAATCAATCAGCTTGTGGCAATGCCAAGATTTGTAGAAGTTAAAAAAAGAAAACTCTGAAGAAGATGCATATATGAATAAAAATGAGTGAGTGAGTGAAATAGCTGAGGGGAGTAGGAAGAGACTTAAACTCTTGGGCATAGGGAAGGCCCAATTAAGATTGATTAGTAACTGATGAATGTGGTGGAATGCAAAACTAGGAAGGGAGAACAGAATTCAGGCTGCTTGGATTTTGGAACAAAGGCTTAAAAGTATCAGATGTCTGCATTAGGCATTTATGTAATTCCTCGTCCAAGTTGTAGGGAAAATGTGCAAAAGAAAGAAATAGTTACCTTCCTGTTGTTCTCCTCGGGTAGCTAGTGAGAACACTATATCAACGGCCAAGATTTCTGGTCACACGCTGGATCTCAGGCAATAACCTGAAGCTCACTATTAAACAGAGCCAAATCAAATCAAATTTCATGCATTCCTTTGTTATATCCAATTTGCATTTATGCTCTTGCTTTTTCATGAGCTCTTGCTATCTTTATTCCAATGTCTGAAAGCAAATTGACTTCCTGCAACAGTTTCTCAAGTATTTCTTTAGAATTTGATCCAATCAGAATTCTGTCCATCATAACATTAGCTTAATGAAAAGCACAATCTCTTGCTATTAAGTGTGTAGCTGAGTTATCCACTCATCTATGCATTCATCTAGTCTGTAATGTCATTCCTGCAACAGCTTTTTGTACAAAGATGCAGTTTTATGTGGAGTGCAAAATGACTTTGTGTGTGTGTGTGTCTGCGCGCGCGCACATACAAAAATTATAGCAGTTTTTCTTTCATCTTTAGCAAGACTTTAGCAAGTGTATGATTTGCATACTGTATATTCCTTACTTGTGGTATCAGAAAATGTGTAGTGTTTTCCTTTTTAGGTCATGTACATTCAGGAACTGCAAATATTCCTTTAAGATTTCTTTCCATTTTAACCTATTTTTTTTGTACATTTGAGCTTCCTTAAAGTATAAGGGCATAGCATATGTATCCCACTTTGTGGGAAGCAAACAAACCCTATGTTAGTGTGCAAAGCTATTCTGTTCTAAGTTATTCGGGGCCAGATTGAATTTATTGTGTTTGTGCCAGACTGACCAGTATCATTAACACCAAATGCTGCATGTGGTATGGGAATGATTAAGGCTGGTAAAGTCATCTATACTTTATCTATTTTACTAAAGGTATTACAAATGATGGCTGAAAAAAAATCAATATCTCTAAGCCCATCTGGTTATAACTAAAGCATGTTGAAGACTATGAGTTGGAAAATAGAATAAGTAGTAAAAAATGAATGAGTGAATGATGGAAAAATGTTATGTACTTATAAATCTCAGGCCAATTCTGAGATTTAAACTGCTTGTTTTCTTCAAATGAATTAGCAATGAGGTCAGGCTGATGCCTTAGCCATCACAGGCCCTTTATATCCATTCAGGGATTTAAGAAAGTGTGTTAGTGTACCTTGGTAGACTGCTTGTTATAAATGTAAAAGTGTATGAAGAAATTGTAAGATATCTTGGTAGAAGGAGAATGGGCATTAAGTGGTCCATTGTAAGAAATACAATAAAGGTAAATAGTTGCAAATAGAAGGATGCTTCTATCCATACAGAATTAGGTATGTCTTGAGAAACATAAAAGTAAGCAGAATGTAGTGGGAATGAGTAAGTTAAAAAGTGTGCATGTATAAAACAAGAAGAGATCGGATAAACAATGAATGGGAGATGAATGAGGATTTAATGCATATGTGAATGATATATGTTGGTTTGGTTATATGGAGAAAATAAATTAAAATTTAACAGCAAAACAAAACGTATGAAACATATGAAAGAAGCAAGAGAAGCATTCCTCCTCATAGTGTTATGAATTTAATGGGCTTTTGAAAACAGGAGGTAAGTAGTTTAAAAATGTTCTTGTACATATCAAAATTTGAGCATGATGTATGATGTAATGGGAATAAGAACAGTTTGGAAGGATAGAAAGATATGTCTATGGAGATTCTCAGTCACCAAGGTCATGGTTGTTCCAAAGGTGTTTTTTTCAAGAGGCAACCGGACTTTCTGGTTTTTCTTTGAAGTTTCATTTCTCATTCACAAAACTTCTTCAGCTCTGACTGGATCGTGGGGAATAGAAGGATTTATACTCCTTGTAGACAACTGGTCATTTGCATTCTTTTAGTGGGTCATTATGGTCACCTGGAGGTTTATCTGTGTCATCAGGGTCCCCTGAGTGGTGCAAATTGATGTGGAACCTTCTTGGAACTGTTGAAAGGACTGTGTTGTAGATAGATGATGTCATATCCCTCACACTCTGCTGAAAGAGTGTTGTTCAGTTTTGACATAAATAGCCTCTTTGATCCCTCTTTCAAATCAGCAATCCTCTCTGTCCAAAATATGGACTTTGGAAAGGAAACAAAATATTCAATGAAAAATCATTAAAAAAACAAACCATTGAAATTTGGCTGAGTTCCTTAAAATATGGAAGGGAAGATATAAAATATATGTTAGTATCATTGTGATACACTCCACATGATGGTCATTGATTGCACAGTGGCAAACTGTGTGTTGGCCACATTTGGGAATGGAATAAAATATTGCTTTCCATCAACCAATGGCAATGGGTTACTGGAGTTGTTATCCAGTTATTATACTGCATCAACTCTGGATCATTGGTTCTTTATATTAACTTTCTTTATACCTATAAGCAGTGATTTTTAATTATTGCCGCCAATCTGCTCCTCATAATTAATTGGTTCACACCATCGTGTTTTATTTGCATGAAGATGAAAAGTCTCCAAACATTAAAAGTGCATGAAATTCAAGACAAAGGTGAAATGGATGCTGTATTTATTCCTAATTCTTTGCAGCAGCAGGTATATGTTCTTGGACTTACATCGATCATAACAATCATGAAATTTTAAATAGGAGACATAACCTTTCTGTCCAGGATTTTGCATAACATTCTCCTTGATATAAAAAATGGCCTATATACGCACATGGTTATTGAACAAACACAGCATTCTTTGTCCTTGATGCAAAGGAGAAAATTCATGATCATGAGATGGGTGCTCCAAATGCATATATTTTCCAAACACTGTGATTTGTTTTAGCATGAATTTATGGTTCATGTATGCATGACAATAATTTATGGAAGTTCTCTGATGCCACTTATGAGAGGGGAGATATAATTCACTGTATCCTGGAGTTTGGAAAAGAGCTGGTTATCACAGTTCTGGTGAACTATAAACAGAACAGTGGTCTGTAAATAGCTTACCTTAACCTGGACTGCCCTTTTCCAAAATCCAGGAGATGGTAAACTGTAAATCTCCTTTCATAAATGGCATAAAAGAATTCCCAGAAATTATTTCCCCTTTAGTCATACCCCACCAAAAGGGTACTGTGCTTAGGCTACTAATGCTAGCAAAGCGTCTCACCAGTTTACCTACTTGTTTGAATCTCCCTAGAACTGACACGTGATCTAGCTGTGAATTTCTTAAACATTTCCTTTCTGTTTTTCCTAAGTCATTAAAACAGATAAGAATCAATTTTGGAAAGACAGGCGAAGGAGAATGACTCTGGCCAGGCTGAGGCATTTTGGACATGGAATGTTGCCAAGGGCAATTAGCAAGCAGCATGAATCTTCCTTACCTGCTGACAGACTATCTGCACAAGTGATGCTACTTGTCCTGTGGGTTACAGAATGGCAGTTTAGCCTGTCCAGTTTCACTGACGTTTGCTTGATTGAAAGGGATTGGATTGGGCTATTACAAAAACTACATTTAAGAAAGTGCTCTTAATCCCTGTTTTATGAGGCACTCATGAGAAGGCCGCTCATTTCTTGTGGGGAAGTAGCAGTATCAGCAGTTACTGAACAAAAACACATTTGCAACCTATGGCTTAAACAAATTCAGATTGAAAAGAGCAAATAAAGGTGTTTATGAACGGCAGAGAATCTATGTAAATAACTTAAACTTAGGTTGAAATAAAAACAAAACAAGCTATTGATTTTATACCATTTTGCTTCTCCTTTTTCCTATTACTATTTGTCCATTACTATATAGCTTGTTTTCATAGTCACCATGCATGGATGACCTTTATTATGCTTGATTCAGGCACATCCAGTTATGAAAGAATGATAAAGTCTTATTAAACTGTAATTCATGATATTTCTTTCTTTCATTTCATAAATTTTGAACAAAACCAGGTTCTTAATATATTCACATGGTAGATTTGATTTACCTTAATTAGTTGGGCATGTGGATACATTAAATCAGTAGTATTTTTATCTGTTAAATCAGTATGGATTTAAGGTGTAGGTATCTGATGAATTGTAGCAAAGCACCCAAATATTTATGTCCAAGAAATATAATTTCATGCAATGGGTGCTTACAGTGAAGTCACTATTAAGTGAAATGATAATAACTAATAACAATCTTCTGAATCTGTCAGAATGTAGAATATACCAAACTGCCTAACTGCACTAAGTAGTATTTGTGCATGGGTGCAAATGCAAGCAAATAAGATATAAGTGCATCTATGTGAATTAATAATAATCAACACATATCAACAATCAACACACAGTCAGCAAATAAAGTGTGACATATTCATTATTTTAGGAAGACCAAAGGCCTGAGCAGTTCACAATTCTTGATATATTCGATATATTAGTGATATAGTCAAGGAAACATGTGCATCTTTAATACTCAGCAATTAATTCAGAGTCTTATTAACGTCGTTTGCTTCAATCCAAAATGTGGCAATAATAAGACAAGTTCAAACTGTTGAGTTAATATTCCAGTTCTTGAGGAGCATCTTCAACAGCAAGGCAATTGCAAACCAATCTTTATGAAATATTCTTTGCTGAAGCATTAAGTTTATTGTAGGAAACTCATTTTAAGATCTTAGGAAATAACCTTCAAGTTATTTAAGCATCCTGCTATTGGCTTTTTATCTTTGGGTTAGATGTATATTCTGGCGTTCATGCAGGAGCAAAAGGGAGCCCTTGTTCCCTTTACATAATGTCCTTTCCTCTAATATTTTGCTACAACAGCAAATCTTTGAGGAAAGTTGAGTGGAGAGAGGCTGACTGGCCCAAAGTCATCAGTGAGCTTCTATGGTTGAGGCTAGACTAGAAACTGTGTCTCCCTGGTGCCAGTCTAATTTTTTAATTGCCATATGACACTAGCTCTCTTGGCTTTCCCAGACATGACATTCAATCCCATTATTCCAAAAAGCACATAAATGACCAGAGCCAAATTTATCAACTCCTTTCAGTTCCTAATAAAAATGGGTTACGGCTTAGAAACTTGAAATGATTCCTTCAAAGTTTCCAATCCGCTGTACAGCAATATATTAGCAGCAACCCCAGTTTAGTTCCACTATTTTGAGTAGTACGCATTGCCTCACAGCCACCTTTGGATATTCTTTATCTCTGGTCTTTTGAAGAGCTAAGAAGGACTCTCTCTCCTAGGCCTGGAGCTGGTGGTAGGTAGGCCCTGTGGAATCAACTTTGAAATGGTCACTACTTGGGAGCCCCACTTTGTGAATGGAACAAGGGCCACTTTATTTGCGTGAGGCAGTTTTGTAATAATATTATTTGTAGGGATGAAGGTGTCCCAAGTAGGGTAAATATGACATTGGGGATTAAAACATAAGTAAGAAAAAAATGAGCCATATGCCTGTATGACTTTGGACAATAGTATCTGAAGGAACCAGAGGTGGGTTCCTAACGGTTCAATCCAGATCTACCGAGCTGTTAGTAACTTACTGTCATGGTTCGGTAGAACTATTAGTAACCCGGGCCTGCCATGCTTCCGAGCTGGTTCTTTTGGCGGTGCCATAGGCAGCACCATCTTGGATTTAAAAACACTGTGCATGCATGAGCGTTCGAAGTGCATGTGGCTGCAACGCGCCACTGAGCAAACTGGCAGTAAGAAGATTTAAAACCCACCTCTGGAAGAAACATTTAATTTTCTATGTTCCTATCCATACCCTAAAATCATCTTTGGATGGCTTGCTCTGAATGCCCATCTATGCTGAAATGTGGTATGTGAATATTTTCTATGGTAGCAGTATATCCTCAAGGCTTTAGTTCAATATCCTTTTTTAGTTTTAATTACTTGGTGAATCTCATGTTACATTTCTTTCTTTTTTGTAAATTCACCATTTTTTCTTGTTTTAATATGAAACAGTTAACATTCCCACAAGGTCTGGCCTATTTATTTAATAAATTCCAAATAGCATCAAAAGCACTTTCACCAGAATCTTGCTCTTTCAATTTTTACAGTGTCCTGTATCTGTTTATAAATTTCTTAATCAAAATCTTGCTAAGTCTTTGCTATTGTTTTAGAATTGTTAAAAAATATTTGTTTTCTTTGCTTTGGTTTCTGTAATTCAAAAAGAAAGCCATGAACAATATTTATCTCTGTGTATATCTTTTAAAAGACTTAATGGAAAGCACAATGGGTATTCTAATGGAAGTGGATTTGTGATGTATGTTTTTTTCAACCATACGCACAATAGTGAAACATTTATTTTGCTTAAAACACAACTTAGTTTTTTAAAGTTGCCTCTTATTTGCATACTGTTTCATGAAGTTAACCTCTTACATTGTTCTTTTTGAATTTCCCCCCTGCAATAAATCACAAAAATGTTTATTTCTAATATACTAAAGTCAATTAACAGTTTCAAGTCTATTTTGCATATTTGTACAATTGTACAGTAGAAAGAAAGAAGAAAAGATCAACTAACTAACAAATGTCCTTGTAAAAACATTATTTCCCGTAGAGGCAGTTTTTCTCCCAGACAATATGAATAAGGGACTGATTGGATGTATTTAGGCTTACAGCCACATTGGAATTCAACCAGAAGGACAAAGTAAATACAAAAATTTTCATTCATTCATTCATCATTGAAACTACAAGCACATTTTAGCTCAAAATTTATAATCGGAGTTTTAGACCTTTTGATTTAATGGAAGGTGCTTTACATTCATTGAATTATTCATTTCTATACCACTTATGAGGCAAAACCTTTGGTATTCTAATTTTATAGTTGGAGAACACAAAAACATTAGAATCCAGTTTAAACAGACTTAATACCTTGAAAGACAGCCTGGAATTTCAGTCTCTGCTTTGAAATTACACATGTAATCTTTTAATTGCTTTTTTAAATTGAATAGATGAAATATCCTTTTTGGTTGCCTGTGAATCCTAAAGCCAACCTTTGTTATTAAAATATCAGAATGAACTATCATAGGATAAGCATTCTTATGATACTGTTTTAGATGTATAAACATGGGGTGGGCAGAGATTATTTTATTTTTATTGCTTTTGGGGGCATGGAGAAAATTATGCAGCAAACAGAACACATAAACAACAAAGGAAAACTCATTTAATACACAGCCATGAAATTGGCTATCTCAGTGCTCATAAATTTAAAACCACTGGACTGATTTCCTTCAGACCTGATACGTGATAATGTGCACTGTGGTAAAGCTAATAATTCGCTTGAGAGGCAGCTAAGTTATGGCAGATGAGTAAATGTGTTTTATTCATAGAAATGTTCTCTCTTAAGCTTAATTTCTGTGTTATGCCTATAACTCGGAATGTAATCACTTTCTTATTGATTAGCAATTTTCTGCTTTTGCTCCAGTATTTCTTCATAGGATTTTCTGTCGCTATGAGCCAAAGAGCTGTGCCGGTCACAGCTTTCAACACTAGAGATTATGAAACTTCACAGTGATTAGCATACAATCACTTTCCCCATCTCAACCCTCAGGCTTTGAAAAGGCTTCAGGGAAGGGCTACTTTCACTTCCGGTGTAAGAGTTTTCCTAATGGAAAACTATGCACAAAGAAATGCATGCAAAGCACAAATGATTCTGTACACTAAACTAAAGAGTTGCAAATCTTGTCTTCATACAAAAAAAAATAGTATTGAGAATCAGCTGGAGACTAGTTTTTGATGATGTAGATCTCTATTCTCTTACTAATCTTTGGTTTACCTTTTTCTTGAAAACAGTTGAAGTCTTTCAGGTTTATTTCTAATTCTGGACCTCAACTTTGTGAATGTGTTTCTGGCAGCAAGATGCTCAGTTTTAGAAATTACAGAAATGATTACAATAATCAAATCACATGAAATCAAATTTTTATTACAATCATAGAGCAGCAGAAGGAGGATGGGATATAGGCAATTAAAAAGCATAAACATAATTTTATTTAATAATTTAATAATAATATTAAAAGATAAAACACACACACACTCACATACACACAAGAGTCTGCAAAAAATCTAAATGGAGGAGTAGATAGTACGGGAGCATAAAGGTTACTATGTGGCAGACTATATCAAATTACAGAATACTCTATATGAGAAACTAGGTGCTTATTTGGTCTAGTAGGTCATTTGATGGATTTTAACTGTTGCACAAACTCTGGCACATTATATGTTGCTTACAGGAAATAAAAACACAACATAAAAGAAATATAAATAATAAAATAATAACTCCACCCCTTGGTGACAACACAGTTGTTCGTGTGACCTGCAAATTTATTTTATTAGAACTCCAAATCTTGCAGATAGCTGTATTTAAATTCAAATCAGCATTAGTAGAATTCATCTTTAGACCACAGGCTAGAAATGTAATCCTATTCCCTATCCCATTCAATCCCTTCACATGCTCAGATGAATGCCCAAGGAGAATTGAAATTTAAATGAAAGTATGGCACAATAATTACGAAAGTGTAGAATAATAACAATCTTCTTTGACAAGGTTCTTTGCCACATGGAGATGTGCGGCTTCATTTTCAATTAAGAACTGTGCTGGAGCCTCTGTTACCAAGCAAAGCAACATGATTGATTGGTCTGCTTTTTAAAGCCAACTCCACATTGTTTCATAGTGGCACTTCAAATGACTCCAAGAATTCCTTAAGGTTTTCCACAGAAATCACCACCACCACCACCATCATCATCAAGCATCAGCATCTCAAGAAAATTATTTTTTAATTCCAAAGGATAAATAAAAACCACCAGCTATTTGTACAGATCTTTAAAAGCAGTATTTTCATTTGAAATGAAGTGGCACCCCACTTACTAAGGGGGAACAGTTTCATTGCTCAGTGACAGCAGCTACTGTCAGCAAAAGATAATGGCAAAAACATCCCAGCTCTTCGATATGCCAGATTAATGGCATGATGTATTCTCCTCTACTAATTAGATGTATGTAAGATTGTCTGACTTGGCCAGAACTTGTAATCTGTTCTGACTTATCCCCTGTTAAGGAAATCCAGTTTTAGCATTAAAAGCTACAGGAAATCAAAACCACCTCTCTTGCTGAGGAGTGGTTTTTTCCCCTCTTTCTCCTTTACTGATAAAGTAGCTGTGGTCCAGCCATCAGCACATCATTTTTATTCCCCTTCTCCCAGGCAGCCAACTGCTAAGACTCAGTCCATGATATTTCCACAAGTTGCCTCCAGGGTTTCTAAAGAGAGGTGAAACAGGTTGAAGAAAGAGGGAGGAAAGAATGACATTCTTCTCCTTCAACTACAGCTGGATGTTCGACTGACTGCCTCTTCAGACAACAATGAACCCCTTGTCTTCTAAACCAGCCTTCACATTCTTTCCTATTAGTAACAGGTCTCATATTTTGCAATTGTATTTTCTTAGCATAGGATCCACACGTACACCATTTCGTCAGCATTTTTAGAATTCCCAGGAATCTTTAGAGATTGCAGTTTGAATGAGACCTGCACATATTCATCCCTACTTTTTGGGCTGATTGTAAGTGAAAGCATATAGACATCTCTGTCTCCTCTCTCCCCCATAATTTATTTATCTCAAAGCCCATGAAGATCATGGCCTGATCACCAAAGAAGTATTTCTTCTTTTTGCCATTTAATGTAGGTTGCATAAGAAAATGCCAAAATATGTTATTTGTTTTTTTAAAATTTTGGTGCATAGCATTGTGTCTTTTGCAATATGACCAAATTAAAAAACTATGTATAACAGGTAAAATGATGAGGAGAAGTTTAAATTTGGGATATGATCCTTCCTGTTTCAGGTGAGTTAAAATGATTTCAGGCTGCCCATTTTGCATTAGGTTCACATATTATGCCTTACTGCATAATAAATTAAAACATTTCATCCTCAGTTATGACATCAGTAAGTAATGTTACCTGAGTTAGTATGTAGCTTTACTACTTCATGAACATATACGTTTTACTGAATCTTACTATGCTGTTTTCAAACACTGTGGATTACAAAAGAGACTGTAGACATAGATTATTTATTTAGCATGTGGTGAAAGCACAGAATCTACTGCAACAAAGACAGAAGGTGTTTGGCTGATCGGACCTAGAAACAGCCACCAAGGTGCTTCTGGGTTGACAGGCATAAGCTGGTGATGTCATTGTTGCCTGTGAGATGCCCAATGAGGGCTCTTCTCTTTCATATGTGCATGGTACCTATTTATCCACTCATATTTTACATGTTTTTGAACTTCTAGGTGGGCAGGATCTGGAACGAGTGGTGGGAGTTCACCTTGTCACACAGTACCTGGGTCTCAAACTCAGACTTGACAATCATCAAGCCTCCATTCTAACCACAGAGCCAACACGTCCCTTTGTAGACATAGAGTAATAGAATAAATGATTGATTGATTGCATCCAAACTTTAGTTTGGAAGTACAAAATTAATTTTACAACCAATGGCTTTGAACTTTTATAATTTTCTGAATTAATTCAACCACCATTCTGTGATTCAAATGGAAGAAATTGACAGAAGAAGTGACCAGTGTTCAAAGTGCAATATAATACAATAATGTAAAGATATATGCTAGATAACATTTTCCTAAGAACATTTTTTTTTAAATAGCATTTTAAATAATCTGAGCCCATGGCTGAAGGATGGCTGGCTTGCTTCAATTTACAATAAATATTTCTTAAGGAAATGAACTTGGCATGATTGGGGGTTTTCTTTTTAAAAGATGAATGAAATGAATAATCTGATGTGAATAAAACCAGGCTGTCCTAAGTCATCTTTTCTGGGGGCTCACAAAAGACAACACTGAATGATTGCATATGCTTTGTATGAACAGCCTGGCAGATGAACATAACTAAAAAGCTTGCAAATGAGAAGATCAATGAGGCTGCAAGTATTGCAAACTGATGATGAGGCTTTGTTTGCTTTCAAATTTTGCTTTTTTGTCTTGGCAAAAATGCTGGTCATCCATTCTGATAGCCTGTGTCAGAGCTTCAAGGGATGTGCGTTGCGAAGCAACAACTGTGCTATAATTATGGTCATAGCAAATGGAATGTGAAATAAAGCCTTTTGATGATAAAGCCATCCAGATGGGATTCATTGGGTTGCATTTTTGTTTCTACTGCATTGAGTTCACATTGCTTAAACTAGACTGTTATTAGCATCATTTTTATCTGATGCCAGACCAATTCATCTACTGCTTCCTATATTATTGCCAGCACTATCAAGTCACTGAGCTTTATCATATTTTGAACTCTAGTGCATTTAAACAATAGACAAAAGAAGAGAAGGAGATGAAACTGTGACATCTATTGGATCACAGCAGCCTTTCACATGTATTGGGACTACAATTCCCAGATTCCCAGACAGAATTCTAATCCCAGAACATATGGAGGATATCAGATTATGGAAAGCTAGTCTTCAGTAAAGCAATTCACATCTAATCTCTAAACAGTAGACTACTTATAAAATTCTACTTTAAATTCCAATAATGTAAATACTATTTTTGAACAATTTAGTTTCTTGAAGTAATTGCATTTAATTCACTATCTTACTTTTGCCATTTTGTGTTTATAGTCCTTGATGTCATGTATTCAGTGTTATCTTCTACTAACTATTCATTAACTCAATAGTAAGGCCATTAAGTCAGCTCTTACTGATTTCTAATTACAAAAGCATATATGACTTTGCTGAAACTTTCATACACAGAGAAACACAAATTGACTCTTCTACCATATAAACACTTCCTGGTGTTTCATGACCAGCTGAAAGCTCCATGTGGTATATATATTTAAGACATATGTTATAAACTATAAGTCGAAGATCAATTATTATTTTTGCTGTGTTGTTCCATACAGTACCGTAACTTCTGTTAAATACTTTTTTGTTGAAAATGGTGTATGAATTTTTCATATAACTAGGAAGCATAAAATTTCAGTGAAAAATGTTCCACCTATCCAAATTCATCTTATCTACCAAATATCTTTAATTAGTAAGAACATGGAAATAGTCTGCTAGATTAGTGCTGAAGCCTATTCAGTATAGAATACTGTTTCCAGGAAGATGGCAATAAGAAGCTCATAAACTGTTGAGTTTCTCCATTTAAGGGAAGGGTGTGTTTGGCACTTAGTCTACCTGCATATCTTACTTTGATTCATTCACATTGCAAGTGAAAGATCCTGCAGTTGTCTCTGTGTGTAATTATTTTAATTTTTTACAAAAATTATTCAATGCTAGCATAGCACCAACTGGGAAGAAAATAATGCAGCAGAAATTGCATTATTAACCTTTCTTTTATAAATCAGACAGATACCGTTCAATTTAAAAATAAATAGGAGATCACTGATAAAACATGGTTTTGGGAAGTCTAGCATGTAGATGTTCCCTTAAAAAATGAATAGTCTAGTTGAGGAGTAAGAAACCAAAAACAGAATAATAAGTAAAGGGTAATGAAATATAGTAGTACTGACAAAAGATGCAAAAGTTATGTTAGATGGAGAATATCTAAATCTGTATTTCTGACTTTCATTCTCTCCAATTGTTTCTAATATTATTCTTTAGGGTCAAATACCAAAAGCTTTCACTCAGAAAAATCTATTTTATAAATCTTTATAATGGGACTGAATGGATGTTTATTAGGTCTTGACAAAATTCATGCAGAATTTGATTTAGAAAATCCATACGCACAGTTCATCTAATTAACCATTGTAGTGATAATTACTACAGAACCTTAAAGTATTTTATTTCAATAAATACAACTCTAAGCAATATTATGTTATAAATTATAGCAGAATCAATAAAAATAATCAAGTCGATGGGTGAGTTCCATTTTCAAATAAAATGGAACTTTCGAGGATTTTAGTGACATTTATGCTATCTGAATAGCTTTTGTTATTTTGAAAGAAATCAAAATAATTTCCATAATATTTTGCTAGGCTAATACTCCCATTTACATGGAAAAGCAACTCTTTTAAAATATAGGATTACTCTATCCAAATGGGAGACAATCTTAATGTGACAGAAAACAAAAGTTGAGGGCTGGAATGTTCCCTATGCAGAATCCCCTCATGCCAATGTGCTTATAGACACCCTTCTTGCTACTTGTCAGAGTTATTTCTCCACTTTATTTGATTTAGTTCTTAAAATATTATACATTACATTTATATGTTATAATATTTAAAATCAATACAACCAAAGTCTGAGGAAAGAGATAGTGACAGTGAGAGCAATTAATCAGTGAAACAGCTTGCTTCCAGAAGTTGTGGGTGCTCCATCCCTGGAGATTTTCAAGAAGAGATTGGAAAACCATTTGTCCAGAATGGTGTAGGGTATCCTGCTTCACCAGAGGGTTGGACTAGAAGGCCTCCAGGGTCACTTCAACCTTGTTATTATATATTCTACATGTATATTTTCTTATCATAGTGAGGTGCATGATGGTATCAGTCAACCAAAGCAGATTTTAAACAAATGTCTATCATTTGTCCTCTGTCTCCCTCTGTCTATCCTTCTCATATTTGATAATACATTTCCTTATTTGTGGCCTTAGTCTATCTATTATGCAAATGTCATGTTCCCAGGGGTTGAAGAGCTGTCAAGACTCACTTTACACTGGTTAATTCACCATCAGATATGAAATTTCACTTATTACAAATAACTTCTAGCATGGGCTGGAACAATCTGCTTTTCCCAAACTTTCAGATGGGGAAACAGTTAAATCTCTTTAGAAATTGCCTTCTCCCCAGTTTCTATCTGAGCCTGAATCTCAAAGTACCCTAACAAAGCATATAAAATAGAAAAGATCAAAGATGAAAGATAAAGAAGATACATATGTTTTTTTAAGAATTGAGAAAAACATTACAGAATGTGTCTCACTTTCACTGAGTGAATAATGTTTGCTTCATGAATATTTCAGAAACTGAAAAGTTGGCTCTGACCTGTTGTATAAATTTGCACAGTTCTTCCTTGTAGAAAGATTGTATTTATTTCTTAAAAAACAAAAATAGGAAAAAATGACTTCTGAGGTATCCAAAATCTCTCCTTTTGCTCTTCAATATTTGTTCATTTAGACTATAAGTGGATTATCTGACTCCATAATGAAGATGTTTTGCTTTTCTCATCTTGTAAAGTTTCCAAACTTGAATGAGATTGGAGTAGAAAAATAGCACTGTCATAAATATTTCAGATTTATTGCTTTAGAAGTAAACTACAAACTGTTTCTTCCTAAGTGAAAAGGAGCAGAATACACTAATACATACATAACTTGATATTCCTGTTCACTTCTTTGGGGCTTGCAAAGAGAGAAAGAAGAGTGAAATATACAAATTCTGGCCCCTCCTTCAGAAATAAATTTAATCTATGTAAATAGTTAAAGATATGCATAAAATTGGGAAAAAAAGAGCTTAAGATAAACCACGTGCCACATGTTATGGCCACCTTGCTTCTGATACCATAGCAGTTTCTCAAGTTCTTGTTCATTATGTTGTTCTTCTGTAACAAGCTAATAGTAATGGACTCAGAATTGGTTGGTGGTAGAAGTAGAACAGGACTGGATTGTAATGGCTTGCTCTGCTCTAGCACTACATACCATCATATGCTCTTCCCTGCTATTTGGAAGTATCTACTGATAGCTGTAAGTTGGAAAATGGCCTCATTGGCCCTTCTTTCAAACCAACGGTTATCTCTGTCCAAAATGTGGACTTTGCTGTCTTCAAAAGAGTGGCCTTTGTCTTTTAGATGCAGATGGACTGATGAATCTTGTCCTTATGAGTTTGTTCTCCTATGTTGTGCCATGTGTTTATGAAGTGGTTGTTTTATTTCACCAATGTACAGATCTTCACATAGCTCACTGCATTGTACTGGATATACTACATTGCTCAGTTTGTGTCTGGGTGTTTTATTCTTGGGGGTGAACAAGTTTCTGCCTCAGTGTATTCTTGGGTTTGAAGTGGGCACGTATGTTGCGTTAGCTGAAGATCCTCCTGAGCTTTCCTGAAATTCCTGCAATGCATGGAATGACAACATTGCTTTGTTTATTGTTCTCTTCATTGTCTGTTATGGAGGAGCTCGTATAAGATGTTTTTTGAGATTTGATGAAGGGCTACTTGAGATAGCCACACATTCTGAGGGCTTCCTTGCTGTGTTTTAGTTCTTTTTCTTTCCAATCTGTGTTGGTAGGCAGGCTTCAGCTCAGTAGTGTAGGGTTTTGATGACTCCTACTTTGTGCTCTAGTGGATGATATGTAAATATTGATCTCTCTGTTCTCTGTAAACTTCAGTGCTAAGGTTTCTGTCTTTCTTAATGTGTACTACATATTCCAGGAAGGCTAGACTATTTTCCTTATCATCTTCTCATGTGAATTTGATGTATCTGTCCACAGAATTGATATGTTTAGTGAATGCTTCCAATTCCTGAGTTTTGATCTTGACTCAAGTATTGTATCAGTGAGGGTGTGGAATTCCCATGAATGAGTTTTGGTTTCTACCCTTTCCATGTAGAGACTGGCCACAATGTGGGACACAGGTGAACCCATAGCACAGCTGTGTTTTTGTCTGTAGATAAATATATATGGACTCCCCAAAATCCACAAAGAGGGAACTCCAGTCAGAAAAAGCACCTTTGGACAACCATGACCTGGATGACTGAGAATCTCCATGGACAACTCAATCAATGTAATTCTTGGTAGTGTACAATATAGTTTAACAACAGCCATTTCCTTACAACCCTGCCAATCAAACTTCAATTTTAATGCATCACCAAAAGAAAAATACCTTTTAAATTGGCCAATCCACCACATCAACACCACCAATTTTGCAGAAAACAACCAAGACAGAAATGAAACAGAACCTCCATCTTCTCAGTGAAATAAATATTCTACACTGAACAAGATTAGTTCAGCATTCAATACCATCATACCGGACATTCTTCTAACTAAACTAAATCAGCTACCGGTACCTGAACACACTTGTAAGTGGATCACAAGCTTCCTAACAGACAGGAAGCAGCAGGTGAAGCTAGGGAAAATCACATCAGATACCTGTACAATTAGCACAGGAGCCCCTCAGGGCTATGTGCTCTCTCCACTTCTCTTCTCTCTATACACCAATGACTGCATCTCAAAAGATCCCTCTGATAAAATACTGATGTTTGCAGATGATGAACAGTGATTGGTGTCATTAAAGACAATGATGAATCAGCATACAGACAGGACATTGAACAACTAGCCTTGTGGTGCAACCAGAACAATCTTGAACTAAATACACTCAAAACTATAGAAATGGTGGTGGTTTTTAGAAGAAAAACTCCTATATTTCCACCTCTTACAATACTAGACAGCACAGTATCAATAGTAGAGACTTTCAAGTTTCTAGGTTCTATCATATCTCAAGACTTAAAATGACCACTTAACATCAAAAACATCATTTTTGTCCTGAAGAAAATTTTGAGAGTTACCTAGGAATTGCATTTATTTGAAATGAAACACATGTCCTGAATTACTAGTTATTTCTGGTGATAGACCTTCATGCAAATGGTAGATATTTATTTGGTTCTCAAATTCTAACTAATTATCATTTGATGACATTCCCATTTGATTAGTGAAAAGAATTTCAGAAACACCCTATATTTAAACTAATCATTTCTTTTCTAGATATGGATGTCATGCATCCTTCGTCAAACTGCTTTTGGAGTTGTCTTCTCAGTGGCCATATCTTGTGGTTTAGCCAAAACTATCATTGTGATTCTGGCTTTTATGGCTACCAAGCCTGGGACCAAGATCACCAAGTGGGTGGGGGAAAAACTTGCCATGTCTGTAATATTTGGCTGCTCCTTTGTTCAAGGGATTATATGCACTGTGTGGCTGATAATGCCTCCCCCATTCCCTGATGCTAACCTGAGTTCAATGGCAGAAGAAATAGTCCTGGAATGCAATGAAGGATCCAAGTAAATGTTCTACTGTGTCTTCGGCTACATGAGCTTCCTTGCCTTTTTGAGCTTCACACTGTCTTTCCTAGCAAGGAAATTGCCTGATGCTTTCAATGAAGCCAAGTTTATCACTTTCAGCATTTTGGTCTTCTGCAGTGTTTGGTTGTCCTTTGTTCCAACATACCTGAGCACAAAAGGAAAATATATGGTTGCTGTGGAGATTTTCTCTATCATAGTCTCCAGTGTTGGGATACTGATTTGCATCTTTTTCCCCAAATGTTTTATCATTATCTGGAGATCCGATCTAAACAAGAAACAAAAGCTAAGCATAAAAAACCACACATAAGAAAACAGGATGATCTCTAATCCTTCTGCATGAGTAAATAGAGCTTTAGCCATTTATTTGATATGTTTGTGTGTGTCACTGTGTCTATATCTGTTATGAAAGCATAGGAGTCACAGCCCTTAGTGCTCCTACCACCACCGGGACCATTTTGCCTTTTACTTTTCACATGCTCTCTCATTCCTCCTTCAGGCTCTGATACTTCTCCAGCTTCCCATATTCCTTCTTCCTGATGTGTCTTTGTACCATTACATCTATCACTTCCTCTGTCTTCTCCTCCTTATCTTTCCCCATGATCTCTAGTTGATTAATCAACTAAAACCTGCCTTTCTATCTAGATCTGGAAGTCCAACAGGATCTTAGCCCTATTATTCTCTCCAGCCTTCTTAGAACCTCCTTTATGAGGTTATGAGGTCCTTGGGAGGGACTATATACTACCATATACATACATACATACATACATACATACATACATACATACATACATACATACATACATACATACATACTTATTATATGTATACATTTTACTGATAAATAAATAAATGGAGACTAGTATAGATCTATTTCAAGCTATTTAGCTCTCATCAGCTAGCCATACCCTTCTGGGATTCGAACATGGGCTGCTTGCCTGTTAGGTAGTTGCTTTAACCTCTAAGCCACAAGTTCTCTTCTTTTTATGAGCTGAACCAAGAGAGTAATATTTTTTTTTCTTTTTAGAAAAAGAAAACACAGACACACACAGAGATATAATGTTTATTTTATTTTATTTATTTATTTTGTCAAGCACGTATTGGGAACATTAGGACAGGGATGGTAAGCACTCTGGTGTGTGTCCATCTTACACGGGTGATTCTCAGTGGCTTACAAAATTAAAATAATAACTTCACAAAATAACCTCCCCAGTGCCCAGAAAACATCAATTCAACTCAGCTACAAAAGCAAAAACAAACATTATGCCATCTATCCTCAATTCAACACAAGACTGTGAAATCCATTCCCAATCTTAGAATTCCCTAAAGCATACCATCATCAAGATGAGTTGTCAGAGTGTGCACTACAAGGGACAAACCAGGAGCAATAACAGCAAACAGAGGTTTGTAATAAATAGTAGTTTTATCTACAAAAGAATATAAACTCTACATACACGTATTATAGGCAAAAGTCAAATAATCAGTAAATTACAGCAAGGAAGAACACATGATGAGGGAGAGATGCCCTAATAGGGCCTCTTCTTATCATATAGGCTCTTAAAGGGATAACAGCCAAAAACCTTGCTGACTCATTCCCATCATTGCAGCTGGTCAGCTCTTAAATCACTACCTTAACATGAGAGATCATAAAGAGCCAGGATAAATGTAGTATCACCATTCCACTCCCAACAGATGTCATCCAAAAGTCTGTCCAATGATATTTGCATTTCATTTTTGGGTTTGGGTTGCTAACAACATAACTGTTGCTAGGGTGGACTGATTGAATAGGTCCAGTCACTTTGGAGAAAGATACAATATAGGAAAATGTTATATCTGGGCATGATGTAACCATGACAAAGGAGACAAAGAAACCACATCCTTAAAATTATATTGTCACTGCTCTGACAAAAAGACCATGTCACTACAGTTTTAAATCAGGACACAAATAACCTGGATAGGCCCATAACCAACATGATGGCCATGAACTCCTGAGCTGCATATGAGACCCCCCCAGAGGTGGCAAAATAAAGTCCCACACACAATAAGCCTGGAGAACTCCACAGGCAATCCCAAGATGGCCTCCAGCATCAAAGAGGGATATTGTTACCCCACAGGGAGTCTGGTACAGTAGGTTCATCCCAACTGATCAGGTAAATCATTTTCCATGTTTCGACACACACAAACATAGATAGAAAGAGGAGGAGGGCGTGGCTTATCCAGGTGAAAAGACGTTATCTGGGAAGCTCCCGAGAGAACGTCGAACCTCTGCCCAACCAGGGGTCCTAGCGGACCCTAAACTGTCCTGGAGGGACAGTGAAGTACGGGGGCACCTAACTGCAGGAACGGGGAAACGGCAATTTCCCCCCAGTGCAGATTGAAGCCTCAACCCGGCAGCTGAGAAGGCAGGGTGGGTCCTGCTCCAAGCCCGGACAACCACTTCAAAAAGGAACTTGAAAGATATTGTTT
>JANHFT010003791.1:88960-104609 GCA_032467955.1 Pseudoxenodon macrops
GAGAGCACATGCACCAAAGACAAATTCCTTGTATGTCCAATCACACTTGGCCAATAAAGAATTCTATTCTATTCTATATCAGTCACTTGCAAAACAGCCCTCTATCCACAGGAACATCCTATCCAAGCATGCACAAAGCAGGCATTACAGAAAGATAAGCAATTTCTACCATGTACAAAAAAACCTTATTTCTTCAGACCATCCATAGAGCCATATCTGAGGGCACGTGAGGCATTGCCCTCTGTCAACTCCAGCGCACATGTGTGCACTGGCCAGCTGCTTTTTGGCCTTCCAGAGGGTGGGGGAGGCTGTTTTCATCTTCCCAAGGCTTCAGGAAAGCCTCCAGAGTTCAGAAATGAACTTCCAGAAGGCCCATTGGGCTGTTTTTCGCCCTGCCCAGGCCTCAGAAACGAACTTCTGGTTGGCTCGTTGGCACTTTTTTTGTCTTCCCCAGGCTTCAGGAAAGCTTCCTGAAGCCTGGAGAGGGCAAAAAAAGTGCCAATGGACCTACCAGAAGTCCTGAGGTTTCAGTGAGGGCTCTATGCATGCATGGGTGGGGGGCATCACGGGGGTGGTGATGTTGTGCGTGAATGTGTGTGGGGAGGGCATTGCATTATGGGTGTAGCCAAGTGCATGCACATGCCTTTTTTGCATACGAGCAAAAAAGGTTTCGCCATCACTGATCTACAGTGATGTTACTTAGTAAAGTAATAAAGTATTAGCAATGCAACATGGCAATCTCTGAGCTATGCATTCTTACTCCCATCACAGCCATTGAAATAACTTTCTTTCAAAGCTTTAGACTTTCCTATCAAGATGCATTCTGTTGAAAGATCCAATATCTCAGCTTAACCAATTCAACTATTTTAAATTATAGCAGGTGGTTTTATTAGAGAAGAAACCAAACCTAATTTTATAGCTGTTAATAATTCTTTAAAAGTTTGGTGTGTTTCTACAGTCCATAAAGACTTTAACCATAATACATAATGCATCAGAGTAATTCATTTCATTTACTATTATTTCTGTCTGCAGACTTTTCTCAAGAAGCACAATTTTCTCTCACATCATTATTACTCCCAAAAATCTGTTTGTGTTTGTATGTATATATGCAGTAATACTGCCCTATTCTTTATTCAACAGAAGTTTATTGGGAATGTTTGAAATTCCCAATTCAAGCTGTTTTTGTTGTGTCGATTGAATAAACAGACTCTGTCATTCCTTTCATCTCCCAAATGGAATTGCAGTATTTGCTAAGCAGTACAGTTCTTATTTCTGTTTCTGGGGAAACTCGAGAAAATTTTATTAGCTATCTTCCTTTGTATTTGGTCAATTTTAAATTGGTTCAAAAAATTGCTTTTCTTTTCTTTTTCTTTTCCAAACACAAAGACACACAGACAAAGACTTAGAAAAGATACAAACCTTATCAAGCCCGCTGCTGTTTCCATGTTCCAGCAGACAATGAAGCACTTAAAGAACTACCCAATAAAGTCTCAGCCCATCCAATAACATCTAGTAAGGAAGGCACACTTCAAATTCCATACTTGAAGGTAAGTTACTATGGCGAATCATGACGATGAATTGCTTCTATTGCTTCCCCCTTTCCATTGGCCCCAGAGAAGCATGCACCTGGTTGGCATTCAGAAAAGAAGCATCTGATGCAGATGTGCAGTTACTATGACTGCCATTTTTGTATTCCTTCATTATCATGCATTCCGTTACACTTTTTGTTTGATCATGAATAATCAACGACTGATATGCTATTAAGTCTAAATAAATGTACATAATGGATCACTGGGTTTCATGTTTTAGAAAATGGGCAAGGTTTGTGGTTTCAGCACATCTAAGATATTTGGTGTACCAGAATTGAACCATTCACCTGGTTATCTCTTGTGGCATTTGGGCATCGCATTAGACCCATAATGATGGTGGGCAGGTAGAAATGATTTGTGCCTTATACAAATAAGTCCTTACCAAGGGAACAAGAAGGAAGGTTGATCTAAACTTCAGAGAAGTAAGAGTTGGTCTCATCTACCCTTGGATGGCATCGCTAGTATGTGATTAGCTGAAGGCATTAAATATAAGCCGTAATCCAGCCATTTTCCTCCCTCCAACTAGGGAATTGTGAAATGGATATGCAGTTAGAAGGAAGGCTGGCCATGAAGGAAATTTGGATCTAGACTGTGTGCTGGTCCGAAACTTTATGTTACATAGATCCAAAGCAAGATTGTTATTTTCCTCACTTTTTGAAGTACTTTATTTGCAGTATCATTATTTTGTGTTGCCCAATATGTTACATTCAGTGCTGTAGAGATGCAAAGGAAAATACATAAAATCATTGAAGATAATGAAGGAAACAGGAATAACTATAGTCATATGGTTTCAAACAGCACCTTTCCTTAGAAGCAGTAACATTGCCAGGCTATATTATGTATAAAATAAAATACATGTAGCACCTGCAGCATTTTCCTAATGAACTGATGATATTACCTAAGCTGGTAATGAGCATCTGCAGAAAAACAAATCCAGAGAGCAGCAAGAAACCAACAGTATAGTACGTAGCCTATGATCTACTCTTGGAAATTTGAATTGGGTAGTAAGATTCGGAATGCACACCAAAGACAGACTCCATTATTAACCTCCATCAGTTGCATTTCATCTATCACATTTCCCCCCTCTTCTGTGTAGTTGATGTTTCTTTCTTTTCTTTTTTGTTAGGCTTCCTTTCAGGAAAAGAATTGTGCTTAAATTCTAAAAAAAACCATTATTTTCATACTTGTTTCAATCATTCTTAGGCTGACATTTAGATTTAGCATAGTCAGGAGGTGCTAATGGTATGTATGTGAATGTCTGTTGATATACATGCAAACATTTCAGTATGCAATCACATCCAGACGGTTTCAAATCTTCCTAGTTTCTCATCTGTTAGTTCAGTTTCAGAAGCACCACAACAGACATCTTCCCGTGAGACTTTTGTTGATAGAGTACCTTTCTACCATATTACCTATTATGAAAATTTGGTCTTTAGAGATTTCTCATTTATTTGAATTTATAGTTCCTAATTTATGGCTATCAGCCGAGGCAATTGACTTAAATAATCACAATTTAAAAATATCTTACGAAGTTCTAGCATATTTTAATGGAAATTTGGGATAAAATGAATATTAAAAGGTACACAGAAAAAATAATTGAGATATTGCTTTATTCATATTTCTTCATAACCCAAATATGATATAAATTCCTGTAGACAATAGTTGGAAATTCCTATCAAGACTGAAATAAAATAGCTGTTTTGATTAAAGTCAATAAATAAAATGATTTCTGGTCATCCATATCCCTCTTATCAACTCTTCTTGGGCCCTCTAGTCCCTTTGAGTAGAAAACGATATACAGAAAGTTTATTAGATAAGTCTGTCAAAGGTATCACTAATGGTCTATCCTAAAATTGGTGGCTAGATGTAAATGCAGCAGCCTTGCTTGTATTAAATCTGTACATAAAATACTACACAGCTTTCTCTTTAAAGTGTCATTTTTGTATACATAAACATTGCTCAGATCTTGCTGGAAGAAGTGTGAGATTACATTTATGGAAAAGGGATTTTTAAATTTCTGTTTGTTGATTGAGTTTGCAGCTGCTGCAAGCAAATTATCCACTTCAGTCTTAGACTTCAAAATCCATACCATTTGCTTGGATTCTACTGATATTACATTAAATTTCAACACATAACATTAGAAAAGCAGTTGAAATAAACTGATTAAAAAGAAATTTTCTACTTCTCCCAAGCACCCCAACTTCTGTTAATCAGCAAAATAAGATTAACTTCAAATCCTTTAGCAATTTGAATTAATATCACTATATTTTTAGGGTAGTAAGTGCAGTTGCATACACTGGTAAATATTTCTCATAGGGAAGTAAAATAAAGAATTAGCAAAAATAACAATCAGGGATGTGTCTCCTGAGTGCTAAGTCATTTATTTCTCTCCTGCCAATTTAATCTGTTCCTTGTGCTACTGTGAAAATTGACATTTTAAAAGATAGTTTGAACAACTGATAGATAGCCTGACAACTGCACGCTACTTATTACCAGAGCTGGAAGGGAAGCTAATAATGAAAAATGAATGAAAGGGTAATGGTTATAATTGTATACACACATGAAAGATTATACTGAAATTCCATAATAAAACAAAGTTAATGGGATCATGCAAAAAACATTGTACTGTAAAAGTATAACAAATAAAACATATAGAAATTGTATATTTAGTGCTTTTATACATTTTACCTGTAGAGTTTGTAATTCTTGATTAATGCCTTCTGGAAGCATAGAATTTCCTCCCTATTTTATTAAAGATGAAGATCTGAAATACTTATTTCATTTTGAATCCTGTTGTCTTACATTCCCACCTTGAGGCAAATGGCTTTTGCAATAATTAATCACAGAGAACTGGAAGGTTTATAAAGATCCAGGTTGAAATCCTTATTTAAATCCTAATTTGGTTAGTAGCTAAAAATATTCCGATAACACCAAGAAATGCATGCCTGGCATCCAAATTCATCCCTAAATGGGGTATATTGATAGTTTGTCCTATCAAATATAAGGCTCCAAATATGATGCGACTGGTTAGTATTTTTTAACATATATATTCCATACTTCCCAGATGCCTTGGACAAACTTTCTCCTTGGAACACCTCACTTTTAAAGGAGACCTCACTGTGATACCTAGGTATGCTATATAGGTTGCCTAGTCATCATATTGGAAAAGGTGTACCATGTAAGCTTCATTTGAGATTCCAGGAAGCGAAATAGCTCTCATTTGGAATGAGACCTAGGCATTTATTGTTCACATTCAATGTCTAAACTGCTCATATTTGTTTTATATTTCAGTTTCCTATTCAATTTAAGTTTGGATGCAGTGTGAGAGAGAAGGAAATCCACAGATTTTTGAAAGTTACCCTTCAGAGGAAGCAGCAGCAAGGATTTAAATTTAGGAAATAGGATGTTATGCCACCTTCCTCAAAATATTTAGCAGAGCTGTGTATCTTCTAGTAACCAAGAAGCTGAACCTGAATCTGATGTTGCCAGTCAAACAAACTATCTGAGGAATTTCAGAGAACACCAAATGAAGTAGTGAACTCATAAAATTTTGGCATGGTTTTTTCTTGGGCATAACAAGTGAAAATGTAATTGAGAATTACATTTCACTGTAAGTAGAACAGTTTGGTCATATATTTTGTGACTTCTGTTAACAATAATACACAATTATTACAATTGCATTTTATATATAACAATAAAATGATAGAAATAAACGTGAGCAAAAGCATCTAACAAACATATTAATAGACTGGAAGAGATTTTTTTTCATTGAGTGGGTTGTACTTTCTTTCAGCCTTGCCTGGGAGCTATAAAATGTGGCTGATATAATTGTGGATAGCAATAGCAATAGCACTTAGACTTATATATCACTTCACAGTGCTTTACATCCCTCTCTAAGTGGTTTACAGAGTGTCAGCATATGGCCCCCAACAACCTGGGCCCTCATTTTACTGACCTTGGAAGGATGGAAGGCTGAGTCAACCTTGAGCCTGGTGAGACCCAAACTGCCAAACTGCTGGCAGTCAGTGATCAGCAGAAGTAGCATGCAATACTGCACTCTAACCACTGTGCCACCACGGCTCATATGAATGAATGGACCATATTTTTTCTATGTGTGGGACATGGACATTATGAACCAAACTGAAACCCACATCAATCATGGTCAAGGATTGATATGGCATGGATGACCCCAGGATTAAGGAGAGAGATTGAAGAGGTAGACATAATAACCAATACCTGGGCAGACCACAATCCAATAAAATTGGATTTTAAGGAGGTAAGACAAGGATGTCCCCTTTCGCCCCTATTAGTCATCTTAACCCTAGAGGTACTACTACTAAAAAATAGACAAGAACAAGAAATAAGTCTTGAAAATAAAAAAAGAAGAATACAAAGTCCAAGCATTTACGGACAATTTGGTATTCATCTTAGAAGAACCATTAGAAACAAGGACCTAAATTAGTTTTAAAAAATAGAAGAATTTGGCAAAGTAGCAGGACTCAAAATTAACAAGAGCAAAACAAAGATGATAACAAAAAACCTAACTAAATAACAGGAGAAAGAATTGGAGGGAAAAACAGGTATGCAGATGACCAAGAAAGTAAAATATTTGGGAATTTGGCTAATAGTGAAATGTTCAACAGTCAAAGAAGATAATTATAATAAAATAATGCAACAAATAAAAAAGGATTAGGAGAACTGAAAAAAATTACAATTGTCACTTACTGGAAGGATAGCTTCTATTAAGATAAATATACTACCGAAAATCCTGGTTTTATTTCACATAGTACCAATAAATTTAGGATTTTTTTTAAAGATCTAAGCAAACTAACAACGTAATTTATTTGGCTGGGGAAGAAACCACATATTAAATTAAAACTACTACAGGACAGAAAAGAGAAAGGTGGCTTTGGGCTCCCAGACTGGGCGATCTACTACCAGGCAGAAGCTCTTACATGGATTAAAGACTGGATAAAGCTAAAAAATAAAAGGATCTTGACATTAGAGGGACACGACTTACAAATAGGCTGGCATGCATTTATATGGGATGGAAAAAATAAAACACACAGATACTTTCAGAGGCATCAACTTAGAAACACTCTACTACAAATATGGCAAAAAATTAAAAAGAACCATTACAACAAAATACCAACCTGGTTATCAATGATGGAATCGTTAATCTACCCAAATGTATTAGACATAGACAACGCAATAAGATATAAAGACATATTAAATAACCAGGGAGAATTAAAAATGAAACAAGAACTAAAAAATCAGGGAATGGACATTGATTGATGGCCATATATGCAGATCCAGACCAGATACAAAAAAGACGCAGAACTATATGGACTCCACAAAGACCCACAAGAACTGGATAAGATTTTACAAGGGACAGAAGAAAAATTGATCAGCAAAATATACAAATACTTATTGTGATTTAGAATGGAAGAAGAAATAGTCAAAGAAACCATGGTAAGCTGGGAAAAATATTTGGTTACAACATACCCTGCTTACCTGAAAATAAGACCTCCCCAAAACACAGCAGCAGCCATGAGGTGACCATGCACGCTGCTTCCTGCACCTCAAAAATAATAAGACCTCCTTGAAAATAAGGCCAACCCCCGCTTATTTCGTGGGTCAAAAGAAAATAAGACCCTGTCTTATTTTTGGGGAAACACAGTAGAATTAGAAAAATAGGAAAAGCTCTGGGGTTAAAAATTATAAATTAACTATGTTGACAGCCTATAAACAGAACCTATATAAATTGTTCTACAGATGGCACCTACCCCCTGCAAGATTGGCAAAAATGTTCCCGAACATATCACCAGATTGTTGAAAGTGTAGATAGGCCCAGGGAACATACTACCGTACGTGGTAGATGTGTATAGAAACAAAAAAATATTTGACAAAAATAAAGTGGTGGCTTGAGGAGATAATTAATCAACAAATAGATCTGAAACCAGAATTGTTCCTACTAGTCATACTTATAGGAAATTATGATAAAAAAATACAATATTTAATATTACATGTCATAACTGCAGCTAGAATAGTGTATGCGCAAAACTGGAAAAATAATACTATACCGTCAGAAGAAAATGTGATAAGAAAAGTGCGATGAGATGGATAGACAAACAAAAGAAATAAAAGATAAAGGAGAAACTGAATACTATTTGGTATGGAACATAACTGGTTAGAGGACAGGTGTAAAGGGATTAGAAAATTGTAATAAATCAGTAAAAGTAGATATGACACAAAATACATGTTTACAAGTTAATATAAATTTATCAATAAATATAAAGAATAATGGAACAACATGTATAAATATATAGATGTAAAGAGAACAATGGATATTTAGTGAATGTGTACTGATGTGGAAATATTGCAAAGAGAAAAACTGTAAAATAAAATAAGGAAAAACTGTGCAATAAAAATTAATTTTAAAAAAAGAACCAATATGGAGAGCTTGTGAAGATTCTATTACCATAAATGTGCTGATTGCCAGAGACAGGTTTGTTGATTGTTCTAATAGACAGTGGATATGTGGAGTCAGTCTGAACTCCAAAAGTAAAATCAGCATCCTAACTGAACAAGAATACCAAGGTGAATGATAGATCTCACCAAGATCCATATGTCACTTCTACTTATCTTCAAAATGGATTGTTAGTTGAATGATGGTCATAAGCAAATATAACTCTTCTTTTATATCTACCGTATAGCTGGAATAATTTTAATCATTAAATCCTATTTTAGAAATCTTCAACTCTGCTAATAAAATATTGATCAATACATTTTCTTTCTGCACACCAATTAGTATCCTATTCAGCTAATTAAAGAAAAACCTGCTTGATATCTACTGCATGCTAAATTATAGCTAATTTATTTTGTGTTCATAATTGTGTCCAGCTTTAATTTCCGGATTTCACTTGCCTTCACTTCAAAGTTCTTTATCAGAGGCTTCTGTATTTTATTTAGACCGACACAAATACTGCTTGCAGGTATCATAGCCAATGTTTTGTTCTTAAGGGCAGATGTTGCACCAGCTTTTTAGCATTACAAGTAATAATCCTTTTGATGAGGTCCAGGAATAATTTAAAGCACAAGCTGCCATAGGTGCAGAAACTGCACATAAAGAAACAGCAGGTGATTAACATTCAAATCCAGATGCCACTTATAACCATACTCCTAAATCTAAGTTAAGAAATGGTCCATTTCCAACACAGTTTTATTCAGAAAGAACAATAATAGAGTTGAATGTGGCTTATTCTCACTACAGTATGCTTAGCTTTCCCCCATCATAGCCTTATCCAAATCTGATGCTGCAATTGGTAGTACTAATAAATGACTGGGTGATCATGTGACTTTTATTTTTAAGAGATAGGAAGTGATTACTGGAGAAACAACGTTATAGTTATCCTGCTAGTGCTACATCATTAGTTAATATCTGAACACACATGAAATTGGATTTATGGTTTGTACTAAAGACTTTCTTTAAACTCATACAGTTTAAAGCTGGCAGGTTGGCATTCAGAAAAATCAGCAGCAATAGACACACAGTGATAAACCCCATTGACATGCCATTTAAAAGAGACAATAAATCTTAGGAAGGAAATAAATAGCCTAACAAACATATCCCTTTCAGAAACCAATGCACAGATAAGCATTGGAAGCAACACTACATAAATAATCATGGAAGAAACAATACTCTCATCCAGGAATGTATTTTATTATATGAGATATTGGTTATCTCATATCTCTTCACTAATTGTTCCTTTTTTTTATTATGATGAAGGCGTCATCTATATAACAGATCCATAGTTTTGTTTGTGTGCATAGTACCAGTAGTAGTGGGCTATATGTCGGGGACATAGAAGCTTGGGCATGGTTTTGACCCTGGGTTTCACACAAGGAGGATGGGTAGACACTGTTTTTTAATAATATTTTTAATTATTATTCATTTTTGTTTTATTACTATTATGAGCTTCCCAGAGTCGTATTCTAAAATGGCCATACAAATATTTTAAATAAGTGAACAAATCAAAAGAACATCTGGAAGATTCAAGGGAGTGGCAGAGAAGAAGTCTTCTTCCGTAACCTCTCCCAATATAGTTCTCAGCCACACCAAACCCATGCTAAGAATCAATCCAAACAAAAAACAACAACAGATAATGGCATTTGGAAATGACCTTTTGAGACAAGGGTAAGAGCCATAGCTATGGGAATGCTTGGACAAGAGGCAGTTTAGTCTGCAGCAGGAATGTGGGCATGGCAAATGTTTCAGAAGGGATCTTGTCTAGTTTCTTGGGCTACAAAGATAAATTCATTTATTTATATCTGAAACAAGCTCACAACATTAAAAGGGGGAGAAATGTATAAATACAGCCACTAATATTTTGTGCGCACTCTGATTTGGGACACAAACTAGCAGAAAAAAACCCAGAAAATGTAAGAATAACATGATTGATAGGTGCTATACTCAGAATCTATAAAGTTTCACTATTCATCAACAATAAAAGAAAAAGGCAATGACCAGTATTATCATATCTTCTGCTTGTTCACTTCTGCTTAGCTGTATAATAAGAATCAACTGTGCAGAAATGTCATGCATGCAAAATCTATGCAAAGTCTCTAACTATGGTGATGCCTGAATCAATTTAAAGATACTCTATCAAATAAGATAAAGCCAGATTAAACACATACACATGAAACAGTATGAGGGCATAGAGCTTATCAAAACTTATTGGTATGTGTCCAGAATATAAATGTAGAAAAGGATTCTGTCAGATTTTATGTGAAACCCACTTAGTAAATGCATCCGAAAAAGGTCAGAAGTAACCACAGAAATAGCCAGATTGGATGTCCTCTTGAAAAGGTCATGGAAAGCTCTGAGAGAATGTTATCACAGATTTATCACAGATAATCCCATTGGGCCTAAAGTAGTACTAGCTTTGATGTTATGCAGGCGGAGTCCGCCTTCCCAGCCTTCTCAGGTTGAACATTTTTTTCTAAAAGCATCTTGTCTATCTTTTCTTATATGACATACAAATTACCCAGCCCAATATAAACCGAGTTATCTTTCTATTTTAAATCTAGTCAAGAAACATATCGCCACAGTTTTCTCTCTTCGTTTTAGTGTGCTACAGGTACTTGCATCAACACTTTCTTTCAGAATTTTTTAATGGAAAAATGGAAATGGATCTAAAGTTTACAGGTTTGTCCTCATAGATTTTCTCATCTTCAGACACAACTGGAGATATATATCACCATTTGGAAAGAAAAGAAAAAGTGATAGATATACGGAGAAAAATATGAAAAAGGTCATTGGACCTGTAAAAAAACATTTAAGCATTGCTGATAATAATATAATAGGGAATAGTAGTAATGAATTTATTTAAGGGACAGAAGAGGCATCGAACTGACAACATGATAGGTGTAGCATCATAGTAAAAACCTAGTCCTTATTGTATGAGTTTACATGTTTTAACCTCCCTACCCACATCACAGAGATAATTAAGCATTCCCCTGCAAAATTCCCCTCTACACTTATGCCTTATGAGTAGAAAATGAAAGCACTAATTTGATAATATTTAGTCTGTAACACTTTATTATTCTGCATGACGTTGCATTGCTATGTCCAATTCTGCCCACATGCCAAAATCCATGCTTATTTTACCTGTTTTTTCTTGCAGGCACTGGATATTTTTCTTCAACAATTACACCTGTTAAAAATACACACAAAGATAAATGATATCTATAATATAGTTATTAACATGTCTCAGAGGGTCTCAAATGTATCAACTGGCATGTCTCAACATTATTATATTGCTCATCATTTGTTATGAACTCTCTTTCATGGTGATGAGGAATCATAAAAACAGTGTTGAGTTTTGAGTGCTGAATCATTGGCATTTTACCACATTTGTGGATTCATTTAGAATTGGACTTTTAAAACAATTTAAACCAGCTGCAAACATTTAGCTCCAGAGCAATTGATTCTGTTTTATCATCTTCAAACCTCTTTTGCCTTTTTTCTCCCTTTCCTCAAGCACCACACAAGGCCCTTGAAACTAGTCAAGCATATCCAGATCATATTCAGAGATCCAAGGAACAATACCAAACATAATTCCAGTGGTGCTGTGAGTATATACCCCTTCCCTGTGTCTGATATTTCTGGCAATGCTTATTGTTTGCATTATGACAGGAGAAAAGATAAGAAATTATCCTTTGCTAGTTTAAATATAACATTTTCCTCAGTGACATCTGAAGATCCACTGGGGAATAATAACCACAGGTACATGTACATTACTGTGTAGATGGTTCCTGATTTAGATATAAAAAAATTAGGCAATCAGTTTTCGCAAGATTTTGTCATTTGAATTCAAAACTGAACAGAATTCCACATATAAACCTAAATCTTATTAACTTCTACATTCTCAAAAGCTTTCAGGAGAGACTATTGGTTTATATAAAGGGGAAAAAAGTCTAGGAACATCTATTTTATGAGTATAGAATAGCAGACATTTTGTACCCAGTATATGGAAGATTCCTAACCTTGCACTTGGATAATGAATTTGTATATAGTGTATTCAACAGGTATTTTTTCTTAGACAAGCAAACCTTTAGACAAGCAAAATGTTTTAAGTGATGTCTTCCCTGAGTTATTTCTCTATTTAGAAGTAACAGGAGTATTATCCAAGAAAGTTACTAATGCATTTTTCTGCATAAGAGAAGATGAAATGTTTCATGGCTGAATGTAGGTGAATCGCAGAATTTTTACATAGTAAAGACCAATCACAAAGCCTCTGTTAACTTGATTTTTATTGCCTGACAAAGTATGATATTATAACATTTTTCAGTATGCATTGAAAATCATATCCCTTTTTATTATCAAATGTCTGAATAAGATATTTACTGTTGAATATGAATGAAAGTAACCTATCATCCATGGCCAGATGATAATGGAAACAGAGGAATGACTAATGTTAAATTCTGAAGCTTTGCTTCTTAATCTCTGCAAGAATCCATCAATTTCTATAGTTTCTCCAAACGCTACTCATATCTTTCCAATATCTTATTTTCAAACCTGCAGCATCAAAAGATGGACAAAATAAAACAGATATTTCAGCTGCTTAATTTTATACCATATACAAGATTTTGCCCCATCCAATGGATGAATGAAACACCTTAATATAGGATTCTTGTGTAAAGAAAGATTCTTGAAATATTCTCATGCACAAGTGGAAGTCACGCCTTTGGTCACCAAAATATTTTTTTGTTTCTTTTATAGGCAAAAAAAAAGAGAGAACTTTTACAGATTTTATAAGACCCTTTTGTTGTACATATGGCTCTATACTGACCTGCCCTAAAAATGAACAAAAAATAAATAAAAATATTTCCGAACACAAAATGGTGGATTAAGTGAGGCAGCATGTTGATTGAAAACATAATCTTTATGCTGTGATTTTAAGTGTATTTGAGGCTTGGACAAATATGCCAGAGGACAGCTTTTTAATTTTTGTTTTAATTGATTACATTTTGGTACTATATAGGTCAAAAATATGGACTTGGGTTAAATCTTATTACCATAGTTAATTTATTTCTCTTGCAAAGCTACAGATAATGCCTGATGGTAAAGTATACAGCTCTTCTTATTTTGGCAATGATATATGCATAGTTGTATTCCCAAGAAGAAATAAAGGAAGGAGATACACTGGTTTGCCAAAAACAGCCAGAGGAGATGACCAAAATGCTGATTATTTGATCAGCTGGGGGATATATGTATAGTGTGTGTGTGTGTGTGTGTGTGTGTGTGTGTGTATACAGTGGTGGGATTCAAGTAATTTAACAATCGGTTCTCTGCCCTAATGATTTCTTCCAACAACCAGTTCACCAACCTGCTCAGAACGTTAATAACCGGTTCTCCCGAAGTGGTGCGAACTGGCTGAATCCCACCACTGTGTGTATATATACGTATACACAGAAATGTTATGGTATTAAGAAGAAAACTTTGCTATTTTTACTACTTGGATTCAGCTGCTATAGTAATGCCAGCTCCCACATTATGTTTGTTTGGTTTTTGTTTAATGTGATATATGAACCCAAATATTGCAGATTGCAAACCATAGATTATGGTTTAGAGTTAAACTGGAATGGTTGTTATTATTGGTTCAGTTAATTTTTTTACTCTTCTGCATATTAGCATGCTATGTACGTGCACTCATGACTTGCTACAGCTAGAAACCTGATCTTACATCCAAACAGAACCATTGTCAACTATGCTACTACAATATTTTCAGCACTCCTATAAACTAAATATTATATCCTGAGATCAGGGGTGGGTTCTAACTTCTAATTCGCCGCTGGTTCTCTACCTCCCGCACCGCATGGGCGTGCCTCATGGGCGTGCACATGTGCAGTAAAAAAAAAACCAAAAAACCCCCCTCCCCAAAAAAGGCCAAAATCAAGATGGCAACGCATGCGCAGTGCTGGAAACTCAGCTTCTGCACATACGCAGATGGAAAAAAACCTGAAAAAATTTCAAAAAAAGATGGTGGCGTCCACGGACCAGAACCAGCTCCATGACATCACCAGCGGCTTATTACCTATTCGGTAGAACCGGTCCAAACCGGTAGAAACCCACTTCTGCACCTCTGGTGCAATGACTGTTAAGTGTGAAAATGGCCATAAGTCACTTTTGTCAATGACATTGTAACTTTGAATGGTCACTAATTGAAAGTCAAGGATTACCAGTATTGGGCTCCAGTGGGAAATTTGGACAGGCAGGAAGGGGATGAGATTAGTGCCAGGGATATTTGTCTATTTATTCAATTTCTATAGCACCCAACTCAGACAAATGACTCCTTACGAAGAAACATAAAATCAGTTAAAACAAGTAGAAACACAGTACCAATGTACATATCAGCTGAGAAAAATTATAACCACGATTGTCAATATAACCAGGAAATGGGGACCTTAACATACTTACAAAGCTTAAAAGACTTAGAATAACTTTATTTTCAGTTTGAATATACACTAATCGGCATTCACTAAAATGAAATTTCGTTGCATGAAGCTCTCAAAGGGTCAGCATCTCCAATACGCCCTATATAAACATGACAAAAATTATGCTTATTACCCACCTACACACATATATTACATGACACAGAGAAACAACAATACAGTCCTGTTCAGATGTATACATGTAGATGGTGAGAAGGATGAATCTTGCATGTTTACCAGACGGATGGCCTAGGGAACAAAGAATTATTTTCTAGGAAGAGTAGGCAAACCATATCGCGGATTTCATTTAAAAAGTTCTATTTCTTCTTCTAAACAAAGTCCAGGAGCTGAAAATTACAATAGTGTTTTTTTTTTTAAATAAACTTCAAAATTGCCTTTTGCCTTTCTACCTGTGTGCCTGTATGCCTGACTGCCTAGGACTGAATGCTGAAATGCAAGTGAGAAATTTACCCTTTTTAAATTGTTTCATTGAAGACCTTCCCCCACCAGTTGTGGTGGATCTGCAGAAGTGATTCCCCCCCCCGAATTGTTTGATTTTCAATGCTTCTTCTGTGCTCTTCAGGTTGATACTGGTTGATTTCTTGATGAGTGTTATAATTGTGACCTACTCTATTAAGTAGCAGAGAACCTGAAGCTGGATAAAGCAAGCTCAGCGAGATGTTTACTTTCTGCAGAATCCTCTTGATTAAAAAAAATGTGGTGTCCTTGTCACATTGCTTCTAGCATTGGCTCCAAGGATGGATGGCTATTGATTTCTCCTTAACAGAGATTCTTGGGCTGCTTTTCCACAGTGGCATGAATAACTGTAGTGTGCAGCCTGAGCTAGAGAACAGAACAACAGAACAGAACAGAATAGAATAACAGAGTCGGAAGGGACCTTGGAGGTCTTCTAGTCCAACCAACCCTCTACATTTATGCTTAGAAAGGAAATTAAAAAAAACCCTGCATGCAGGACCTCAAGAAACCACATTTTATTTATTTTATTTATTAAATTTTTATACCGCCCTTCTCTCAAGAGACTCAGGGCGGTGTACAGCCAGCAA
>JANHFT010003791.1:120462-139740 GCA_032467955.1 Pseudoxenodon macrops
ATAGTCCAGCCTCTACTTTAGATAGAATTACCACTTCATCACTGCATCCTGCACCATAAGCTTATCTGGTACAACATAACCGGTACTTGTTTAAGAAAAAAAATCTATTTTTATCACCAGTGCACCCTGTTATTTGAAGTTCAGTCCAAAATATATAGCCATAGTTTAATGTTAAATGGTAGTTATTTCTTCTGCCTGTTTTTTTATTTGTTGAGTTATGGAATATCATTTTTCATTTGGTTCACCTGTGTGCAAAACACCTATATGCCTCCCTTTGGCTTAATTCTGTCCTTTCAGATCTGCTGTTCATAGTTAGAAATGAAATAACAGTTCGTGCTTTTAATTAAAAAATAATTGTAATTGTTGTAATGGATGAGGAAGAAGAAAGTTAGCTCTACGGTATTTATGATCTGAGAAGGCCAAGGTATGAATGTAATACAATAACTATGTTTTACTTATTCCCCTGCAATTGTTCTTTTTCATTCTGAAGTTTCCAATTTTGTGCTGGGTAGCTAAGCATGTGTTTTACATAGATATTATGTAAAAGAAAAATATATAGCTGTTGGGCTCCATTTTCAGGTGGAAGATGCTTCTATTTTTGAAGTAGCAGCATAAGGAAAGTTTTTAAAGTGTTATTCAGATCTCACTTCTTTGGGGTTTTTTTGCCAATTTTTACAATAGATGGATGTCAAATTTTGGACTATAGTTATACAAAAGTGCAGGAATATAAAGTTTTTGTTGGTGGAGATTATATTTCCCATATACTGATCAGCACACTTTTCATTTCGGGCCCAGGTGCTTCCATTCCATTCAGCCACTCTCTTGTAATAAATGTTCTCCTCTCATCAAATTATTTTTAATAACAGCATCTTCACAAACTTAAAATAGAGAAAAATAGAATACCTGTCCTCTCCATGATATAGGAATCTGGTTTTTCTTCCCTATTCTTTCATTTCTTATCATTATCTGATTTCAAACATTTAAATATATAATGAGATGCACTGTTTCAATATTTCAAACCTACCATTTGACTGTGTTGAATCTTTTCCTTTGTCAGATGCAAATGATCACAGCCCAATATATTATTTGGGAGACGGGAACCTGCTTTATCTCAATGTAAATTTGTATTAGTTCAGAGCTGCATATTGGTTATCATTGCTGCTTCTTCCTAAAAGTATTTTTCTTTTTGCCCTCAATGTCCCTGGCAGCATTGCTCACAGTTATCACTGCCTTCCAAGGTCTATGAAACCACTTCAGTGATTGAAATATTATGGTGTTGTCAAAGTCAAATTAAAATTAGTGTGGGTGAAATGAAGCTGGAAAGAGTGAAGACAAATTGAAAGAGGGAAACTGATATTAAGAACAGCTTTAGGCAAACCTGATTATGTTGATAATGAATATCAAAGATATGGAAAGCAAGAGACACGTGTTGACACTCAGTCAAACGAACTCAACACAAGATAAGCCACCTAAGCTCAGTTCTTGTATTTATATTTTAAAAAGATGTACAGCTTCAATGTATAATCTGCTTTAAAATTAAAAATAATTTTAATTGTTGTAATGGATGAGCAAGAAGAAAGTATCCCAAAGTGACATGCAGCTTTATTTTTGATTTGAGAAGGCCAAGGTAAGAATGTAATACAAAAAATGTTTTACTTAATCCCCTTTATATTTTTTTATTCATTCTGAAGTTTCCAATTGTGTGCTGTGTTTTGCATAGATCTTACGTAAAAGAAAAATATAGGCTCTTAGGCTCAATTTTCAACTGAAATATACTACTATTTTGGAAGTAGAACAGCGTAAGGTGAGTTATTTAAGTGGTGTACAGATAACAGTTCTGTAGAATAATAGTGATGTATCACATATTAAATAGAATACTATGTACAAAAACTTTCATTCAATCAATTTCTGCTTGTATTACATATTGATAAGAATTAAAGTCAGTTTTTGAAAACCTCACGTTCATCTAAACATTTTGAATCCTTCCTTATTACTTCAATAAACAGTAGGGGGCAGCAAAGAGCTTTTTGTGTAACAATCAAACCCTGCAGTGACCTGAATTATAATTTAGTTCTTTACAAAACCAGCTGAGTGGTAAAACAGAAAATTGTTAGTAAAAAGTGGAAAGGTTATCTTTGAACAATAGAAGTGGTCTGTGCTCCTGATTTTCTTACCTTATTTTTTTTAAAGGAATATTATATACAAGTATCTAACTATCCCTCAATTTAAGTAAAAGGTAGGCAAGTTGGTTGGTATTTATCCATATTACCCCTAGTAATGCTAAATTGTTCTATCATTTCAAAACATTTCTCTGATTTTGTAAATAGAGGCATCTGACAGCAGTATGTGATTTCTGTACCCAGCAGAATGCAGTGAAACAAAAACATGGCATTGCATTTTTCCTTTTTGAAAATAAGGTATTAGTATCCTGTATCCTGGTCAAGGATTTTCATTTGAAAAGCTTTTATTGTTTCCTTTACTACAACCACACCAGGGTGAATCAGGATGTGATCACAGTGTGATGCTACGTGAGGAGAGATGAATACTTGATGGACTTGTCATGGTTCATAGATTTTCATTATTTATCCCTGAATTTGATTGTTATCCATACGAGATCTACCAGTTTTAATTACTTAGTATGTCCAGTTACTCATTTTGATTAGGCAAGAAACTCCTGGAATCAGTAAGTTATTGTGGCTAGTATACTATACTACACTGAAATCTCAATAAGTAAAGAAGTTGGAGTGATTTATTAGACACCCTTTTCTTAGATGAACAACAGAATACCAGAGATGGTTGGTCATCAATTGAGAAATGATCTACCAAGGCCAGAGTGAATGGAGTCATGGGGAGATACGGGGGCAGACAGGAAGGTTTGGTGGTATAGTTAACCATATCCTGTTTGCTATTTCCTTATACATTGATGAATTAGATAAACACAGGAATTTTTGACGCAAGTGAAAAGTGCATTGAACATTGCTTGAAGGAAAATGGACCTTCATCTTAGTACTTTACAGTTCTCCTGCAGAAAACATATTTTGTGCTGTACTAAGGATAATCTTAGTGGCTCCTACATATGATGTAAAAATTTATGGCCAAAGGAAACAGCTTTATAAATTGAATCAAATTAAAGTAAGATTTTTATGCAACTCCCCCAACCCATTTTTTTTAATCTTCACACTAGTCTTTAACAACGTAGGATCCCACATGGCATTGATTTTCTACTTCATCTGTTGATAACTTGTTTAGAAAATAAATATGCATTTTTCCCTATTTAACAATGCATTTAATTTTCATGTTGAGAAAATTAGATTAGAAGATACATTAGATGAGAAAATGGATACCACAGGGAGTAGACTGCTAAAAATGGTTGTATTGGTAGACAGGCTTAAAACAAATTCCCTTTTCTAGTAAGAAATGACCAAGAATTTGAAAAATCTTGTGGTTAAAAAAAAAAAGATTCCAAAATTATTCCAAGCGTTTTTTCAGAAGGAAATGAAAAACAACAAGGAAAAGTAATTGCTGAGCTATGGAATTGACAGATGGCTGCGAGACAGAAGTAATTATTCAAACATGCATTGACAGAGTCACCCAAGCATCTGCAAATTCAAACCCTGAACCCACTAGGTCTATATCTGTACTTCTGCTTTGCTTTCTGTCTCCTAGAAATTCGTAGACTTCGATGGGATCATTTAAGCCAGGGGTCGCCAACCACCAGTTTGTGGATTGGCACTGGTCCTCGGCATGCCAGAAACTGCACAAACAAGCGAAGTCCCATCCACAGGATGCAGAGAGCACATGAAACCAAGCCCGAAAAACCTGTCTCTGTGGAACTGGTCCCTGGTGCCCAAATGGTTGGGGGCCACTGATTTAAGCCATCAGATCCAACCTCCTGCTTCATACAAGAATCCAAATTGACAGATGACTATCCAATTCTGCTTGAATACATCCTGTAGAGTATAGCTTTCTACTTCTCTGGGTAATTGCACTGTTAAACTGCTCTTATAAAGTATCTCCCCCTCCCCCCACCTCCAACATTAAGTCTTCCTGAAACTTAAACACTAATTTCATATCCTGTACTTTGGTGCACTAGAAAACAGATCTTGATCTCTGTGTGATATCATTTCTGAGGTTTTTGAGTGCTACTATCATATGCTCATTTAGTCTTCTTTAAACTAAACACCATTTAGTTTAGTTTCCACTTCCATTTCTCTTTATAAGGTTTAATTTCATATGAATTCAATTCTTCTTATTACCCTCCTCAAAATGTATGTCATAATCTTTTTTTATGGTGAACAGAACCAGACAGAAAATTCAAGGTAGGGTCTGATGAAATAAGAATGAGATGAAGCTATTCGTTCTCAGAATTTGGAGACTATACTTTTGATGAAGCATAACCTTGGACTTTTTTTTTTAAGCCATATCACACTATTGATTTATATTCAGTTTGCATTCACTTACCATATCAAGATCTTTTTCACAAGAACTATTATAGAGCCTGGATTCCCTTCCTATACCAGTGTATTTGATTTCTGCTTTCTAAATAAAGAACTTTGCATTTGTCTCTTTGCATTTGTCTTAAAAAACATTCTGCTACTTTCATTCCATGTCTGTAACCATCAATATTATTTTGATTTTCTTCTGTCTTCTATCATACTCATTATTCAAGCAGTAAGCCTTCCTTTTTTATTGAAATCATTAATAGAAATATAGAAGAGCAGAAGTTTATTCAAACAGAAATCTCCCAGTCAAATAGAAAAAATAAATGCACTTGTCCTCAATTCATTTTCCTAGTTTGAAAATGATCTGGCTGGCTTTGCACATGAATTGCTGCAAAATACTTTTTCTTATAACTTAGAGTCATAGGTTGGAAGGAATCTTGGAGGTTTCTGGGTCCAATCTCATGCTTGAACAGGAGACCTTATACCATTCTGGACAAATGCTTGCCCAATCTCTTCTTGAAAACCTCCAGTATTGGAGCCCCAACAACTTCTGGAAGCAAGTCATTCCACTAATTAATTGTTGTTACTGTCAGAATTTTTTCCCTTAATTCTGGGTTGGATCTCTCTTTAATGAGCTTTCATCCATTACTTCTTGTCTGGAATTCAGGTGCTTTCAAAAATAAGTTACCACATTCTGCATTGAGCTACATTGGCTTTTTTGCCACCTGCAGCACACTGCTGTGTCACACTAAGGCAGTGATCTACTAGGACATCTAGATTCCTCTTACAGTTAATACTGTTGAGTGAGATACTACCTGTGCATTTGATTTTTCTTGCTTAAGTGAAGAAACTTATTTTTCTTACCAGTGAATTGCATTTTGCAATGTTCAAATCTGTCAAGATGCTTCTGAACCTTAAGTCCATTTTCCAAAATGTTAGCAATCCCCACCACCACTTGGTGTTGTCTGAAAATTGGTGTCATCTGAGCTCCCCTTCTATGCCATCTGGTCTACTTTGTCAAATGCCTTAGTTTCCCTTTTTATGATCCCATAATCCCTTAATTCAGAGTAGAGTTGTGGTGACTGGATGTAGCTGAGCATTTATTGGCTGCATGCCCTTCCTGATGCCATGCAGAATTAGCATCAGATGCTTTTTCTTTGCACACCCTAGGAGAAAAACATCTGCCACAACTAGGATTGAACTCTCAACTTTCCAAGTGAGAGGTGAGCATCTTCACCATTAGGCCACCATACCATTCATCAAGTGCCTTACTGAAATCCAAGTAAACTATGTCCACAGCATTTCCCTGATGCACTAATTTAGTCACTTTATCACAGAAGGCAATAAGGTTTGTCTGACATGATCTGTTTTTAACAAACCCATGCTGGCCTCTAGTAATTGCCTTGCTTCTTTTAGGCACTCACAAATCCACAGCTTTATTATCTTTTCCATTATCTTACACCAGGGTACCTCCTTTCCATTGCTATAACCAGATTTTGCCTGTGCTACACATGTCTAGAAAGATGCAGCTTAGAAAGTTAGCGAACAGTCAAGAATATTGAGTAGGTTAAATTATCCATTGAGCTATCATTGCTTCCTTCCCTCCTATTTATTTCTTCCTCCTCCTTATCCCTGCCACTTCATCTGGACTTTAACACATGCACATCATGTGCTTTTCCCAGAGCTAAAAGAATCCTATACCTTACATATTTTGCTACTGAACAAGTTTCATAATTCTGTGCAAAAGTCTTTAAAGAAGAAAGGTGCTTGACAGCTTCAGAGCCTCCTTTACAGTAATTACCCATATTTCTTTTACATATGACCAGACAAATATTTACCACCCCACTGATTTTATTTCAAAATGCAGAATCTCCATCTGAGAATGAAATGACTGGTACCTAAATTTGACACCCCCCCCCAAAAAAAAAGTATTGATTTAGGCTGGGATGTTTTGATTGTAGACCCTTGCCACTTTTTACAGAAGCATAGATGAAGGAAGTTGAGATGAAATTGACAAGGATTTTATCTGTGTTTGCTATTCGTTAAGAACAAAATTTGGTTTTTATTGTTTCTGTAAAAAATATCTGTTTTACATTTTGTTTTGTTTTGTTTTTGAAGAAAATGCCACTCCTCGGAGTGGCAGAGATTGATACATTTGTCCCCTCCTTCATTTTGATTTCCTAAATCATGCAATCCAACTACATTTTTGTCCTTATATTTTCAGCTCGAGTATTCAAACCTCCAGTCACAAGCAGCACTTCTTACTTGTATGTTCTGTCAACTTCAAATCGAATTTGATCATAAAAGTCATCAACCTTTTCTTCTGCATCAATGGTTGGAGCATAACTTTTAGATGATCCTCACGTTAAAGAATTGTCCATGAAGTTTTAATGATATTATTCAGTCACTAATTATAGTATCCTAAAATCTTCTATGGGCTTTTTAAGCATTTCCTCTACTCAAAATCTTGTTCTATTTCTTATTTCATTATTTTTATTATCATATATTATTTCACAAATTGTTGCAAAGTATGTATTTACTGCAACCTGTCAAGTAAACATTTTATTGGATATTTTTGCTATTACACGACCTATCTTTTCTTTTACAACATTTTCTTCCTTTAAACCTAGTGCATTGTTATTATCTTTCTTTTCATTAAATTATATCCACAAAAGCAACTAAAACATTTTACTACTTTATCAAGAATTATATATAGCCATGATGGTGAACCTATGGCACGTGTGCCACAGGTGGCATGCAGAGCCATTTCTGTGACCATACAAGCTGTCACTCTAGGTCAGCTCCATCACACATGTGTGCGTGCCTCCCAATGGCCAGCTGATTTTCGGGTCTCTGCTACACATTCAGGACACGTGCGCACATGCCCATGCTGCCCCTATCCTCCCAGGAATCTTCCTGTGACCGGTTTTGGATGCCAGGTAACTACAGGGCTCACGCAGAGGCTCTAAGAGGGCAAAAAATGGGCCTACCAGAATTCCAGAAACAGTCCGTTTCCAGCAGGAGTGGGCTCTGGATATTTTTACTGCCAGTTCACTCAGCGTCACGCTGTGCATGTGCATGTGAAGTGTGTGCAGATGCTTGCATGCAGCAGTCAAAAACTAGCTTCTGTGCATACGAAGGAGCAAAAATTAACCCATTTTTGTCCTCCTAGAGGTTCCAGAAAGTCTTCGAGAGTCTCTGGATGACCTACTGGAAGTCCGGAAATGGCCCGTTTCTGGCCTCTGAAGGCTTCAGGGAGGCCTGCTAGGTGGGGGGAGGGTCATTCACATGTGTGGGGGGGGTGGAAAAGCACAGGGGGGTTGTGCTCACTTGCGCAGGGGGCAGGGCAGCACGGGGGTTGTGTGTGCATGCACAGGAGGCAGGGCATGCATGGGGGGCATTATGGGTGTGGGCACATTCACACGCTTTTGGCACCCGAGGGGGAAAATGTTAGCCATCACTGATATAGAGCTTTGTAACAATATTATATCATCTGCATACCATTTCATCTTATATTCCTCTTTTTCAGTTTTGATCCCAATTATCTGTTTATGTTTTCAGCTCCTGTGACCAAGACATTCAGAGTAATTACAGATACAAATGAGAAAAATGAGCACCTTTGCCTTGAATCTTTGCTAATTGAAAGAGATTTACTTTTGTTTTCATATATTTCTTTCAGTAACATAGATATTTATCTATATATAACATAAAGTAATAAATGCAGTTTTACCTGAACTAAATCATTAACACTAATATATGATTTCTGTACATTTTGCTCTGTAATATGGGAAATTATACACTTTTAAAAATAATATAAATGGATGTTAAATCAACTATTGGCTGTCCATCCATCCATCACTTCCTCATGTACCTCTTGCCTGTCCGCTTTTAATTCTGTGTTGGTTTCAGTGCAGATAATTTAAAAGTGTTTGTTGCAAATGTTTGTTAGCAATTTTATGTCCAATTCATATCTTTCATTTGGAAGTTCTCTGCTTTGGCCTGTGTTTCTAAAATGTGATAATCACAAATGATAGACCATATAGTATCAGTCATTATCATTCTTGGCTAAATCATTTAAGTTTCCAAAATAAATTTTGATTTGAAATTTCAATTTTCCCTCTCAATCTTTCCTTTGAAATGTGGTTAACAATGCATACAAAAAGCTGTTAAATGTCTAGTCAACTACTTGTCTGACTGACTTTGTATCTGTCCACATGCATACCATTGATGCCAAGATAAAAGCCAAGTTCAGACGATACTAGCAGAAAATTGCTGGTGTTACCTCTCCCCAGCAACGAAAACTACAAACTATTCCTCCTCAAAAGATGCTAAAGTAGTTAATGTCAGTGAATTGTCAAAATAGAGAATTTCAAACATCCTGTCTAATTTATCATCACCAAGGAAGGAAATAATGGGAAAATAATGAGCTATTATTGTTTCCTCTCTGTAGTGATTTTCAAGTTATTTATAAATGTTGCAGTTAATGTTCCAAAATATGCAGATGTGACAACAAACGAATTTATTTCAGTGTGTCCAGTATAAAATGAGTGTCCTGTGTTTTACTCTGGTTTGACAACAAGGAGACTTTATAAATTCTACTGTAGTTATATTACATATTAAAAGTGGCTTAAAGACAATATTCACATTTATGGCTGATTAAAATCCCCTTACAAACTTTTTTGATCATATAGAAAAAATACACTTATCATTTGAGGTTTTGATGATTAGGGGGGAAAAAATGAAAAAAGTGAGATTTTCTTTTTCTAACTATAGATTAAGAGATAACTTTGTAATCATACTTGTATTTGCTAAAAAGAAAATCAGAAGCTTCTTTCTATTTCATCTTTTTCATCTTTTTTCCCCTTGTACCTTTGTCTTTGTCTTTTTTTCTTTCCCTTTTTCTTTTCTTTGATCTATATTAGTGTTTGTTGGTTTTTAATCTTCTCAAAACTTTCAATAAAATTTCTATTGATATTTTAAAAGAAATGTGATTACAGGAAAAAAATTAATTATATAATGGGGGTTATCATAAGTACTTTTCATTGGTGAAATGGCTTATGAGTACCGCACTGCTGTTGAAGGCAATATGAATTCTGTATCATACTATTAGCTTCTTCAGAACAATATTAGCTTCTTCAGAGCAATCCTGAATCTAAACTTCGCAACAAATCTCATATCCTTAAATAGTCTATGACTATGTAGGTAAAAATTGATAACCTTCCTCTATATTTAAATTATTTAGATGTTTATTTATTTTTACTGGCACTATAATAATTATTGGCATGTACAGTATTGTGCTAGGATGTGGGCATTATAATCTCCAGGAGAGATTTAGGTTTTGAGTTCATGATCTAAAACACCTGGATAATGGACTTTAGACACAAGATAGCTTGTGCCTTACAAAGACTAGGAACAATGTGTTTGGCTGAGGTAAATTTGGTCACAAAGACTTTAAATTGAATCCTTAGGGATTGGTGCTGAACACCTAGAAGAACATCAGTAAGGGTATGTGTGCTGAAGGAGCTGAGAAAGTAAGCAGACTGAGGCCTGTTAAAAAATTCAAATTGGGAATAAATATTATGGAATACAGAATAACAGAGTTGGAAGTTCATCTAGTCCAACCCCCAGCTCAAACAGGAGACCCTATACCATTTCTGACAAGTGGCTGTCCAGTCTCTTGTTGAAAGCCTCCAGTGATGAAACACCCATAATTTCTGAAGGCAAGCTGTTCCATTGGTTGATTGTTCTCATTGTCAGAACATTTCTCCTTATTTCTAGGTTGAATATCTCCTTGATCAATTTCCATTCATTGAGCCTTGTCTGACCCTTTCGGGTTGTTTGAAAATAGGTTGTTCCTCTCCTCTATGCTACAGACCCTCAAATATTGGAAAAACTGGTATCATGCAATTCCTTGTCATTCTCTTCTCTAGCCATGCCCATATATTTTAACCACCAGCTCCCTAATCAACTTTGTTGCTCTTCTCTGCACTCTTTATAGAGTCATTGATTCATATTGGGTCATATAGAGGTATTGATTTATATTCATTGATTCACTTTGACTCATACTTTCATGGCCTTTATTTTTTATATACCTAATATTTAGAACTTGGAAAGTAAACAAACCTGAACTCTTATTGCAGCAAAACAAATACAATTTAATAAGCATTATGGGGAAGCCTGTAGGATGATTCTCATTTGGAAAGATACTATTTGCTCAGATAGAAGGAAAACAACATTAATGGAGGGGAAATTCTATAAATGTTAAAGGTCTTTATATATGCACAGACGTCCAAGGGACATAACTTGTAGTACTGCTGAAAATACTCAAAATATATTGATGAATTAATAAAAGCAACCACTATTGTTTATCTAAAAAATTCCTGACTTAACTTTCTGGCAACTCAAACTATCAGAACAATTGAGAACGTAAGGAAAAAATGAAGTATAATTCTGGACTTCTTGATATTAAGGTACATATTTGGGGATTCAAGGCATTTGGGGATTCACAAGCTGATGGTGCATATTCTGTGATGATTGTGGCTACTATTTATAATTACCTCTTATTAGTATCATTGAATTCAATTGTGTATCTATGTCTCTGTGTGTAGATCAATAGATGTTCTTTGGGATGGTTGCTTATACTGTAGCTTTTGTAAGCAACTTGAAACCATTTGATTAAAATAGCATAAACACACATACTAAATATGAAATAGATAAAAAGGTTTTAATAACTCACAATGATGGTAAATAGAAGCTAATGAGAGAAACAGAATGAATGAAACCTAAAAAGACATGCTAAAAAGCATAACTAAATAAGTCTGTGAGGAAAGACATCTGAAGTAGCTAAATGTTATGTTTTTGGCAGGTGCCTGAAACCAAATGCAATTCTTTAAAGCACAAAGTTTTCTTTAGCAATATTTACTAAGATGACAGGGATGAGGTTATAATGTTTTCAGCAACTGAACTGTTTCTGATTTAGAACCAATTTATCCTCCAATATATTAAATAAAGCGAACTCCTTAGTTTCTTCCCAGAAGTCCTCATGTGAACCAGCAAGGTGGTGGGTCTTTTTACTGATAATGGAAAAGTCTGCAGCTGCTTGCTTCTATAACTATCTCCCAAATCTTAGTCTGAGAACTTACTATTACATCAGTGTTTATTTGTTTCTATGCCTTTGAGTCAATGTCGACTCCTGGTGATTCCCGGGAGTAGTTCCTGCAGTTTTCTTGGCAACATTTTTCAGAAGCGATTTGTCACTGTTTTCTTCCTAGCACTGAAAGAAAGTGACTAGCCCAAGGTCACTCAGCTGATTTTATGTCTATGCCTTGGTCTCCTGGTTTCTTGCCTGGTGCCTTAAACCACTGCACCAAACTGGCCCCTATTATACCAAAGTGGCTGTACCAAAACAAAAAAATCCTAACTCTTCCCAACGAAAACCTTAGTAGAAAAAATTAAAAATCATAATGGATACAAATAAGCATCTGAAAAAAGACAATTCATAAAAGAAAAATAAAATACAAGCTAGGCCCATGTCAATTATTTGACAAGGGTCTTTGCTTGTGAAGCTGTTTAAAGCAGGGTTGTTTTGAAAGTCTTCTGTTGTAGAATTATTCTCCTTCAGGACAAATATGCAGTGACTTGTTTATATATCAAATACAAACTAAAAGGTTTTTATTCACCTTGTCTTATTTACAATCATGAAGATACTGATGGTCATCTTATGATGATAATTATGGTCACTAATGATAACTTTATGAGTATTTTTTAATATACTTCACATTATATTTTAATGGGCTTTAATGTTACAGGATGTCACGAAACAGCAGACTAATCTGCAAACTCCAGATGTTTTCAGTCAAGATGCAACAACACAACCAACCAATCCGCTCACAGCACCAAAGCCAACACCCCACACCTCCCCAGTATTTATAGAGAGATGGCAGCTCCGATCACGCTTTGCTCGCATGGGCACGAAGCTGAAGGCACCAGCCTGAAGATGATGAGTGAGACCTCGTCAAAACGTCGCCAAGGTACTCTCAATCTTACACGGGAAAAGACCCGAATACACCAAGACGTGCATATATATACGATGCTTAGATAAATAATTTAAATAGAAGCGAGAAAGGCCCTTTATGCTGAGCCACTACTATGCTTGAACCTCTAAAGCAGTATTTCTCAATATTGGGAGTTTCAGATGTGTGAACTTCAACTTTCAGAATTCCCCAGACAGCATTTTCCAAAGTTGCCAAGGTTGAAAAACATTATCTTGGATCATGATGGAATTCACAGCGTAGTCCCTTCTTTTTGCAAATGACTGGCAAAAGAAAAAATCCATAACTATATAATGAGATATTTTCTTTAGATATAGAGGAGGTACCAATTTGATCAGGTCTGTAGCAGAGGTGGGGTGCTGCCAGTTGGGTTCTATAGAACCATTAGTGGAGATTTGCCTCCGCTCGCCGAACCAGCAGTGACCCTGATTTCCGGGAGGAAATCAGTCCTTCCAGTGGAAATTGACTCAAAAATACCCTTCTGTGCATGCGCAAAGCTTCCTGCACATGTGCAGAGGGTTATTTTTGAGGCAATATCCACATGTGCAATCACAGCAAGTGTGTGCATGCAAAATACGCAGTTATGTCATGACCAGAACTGGTAGGAAAGGTAAGTAGTACCCTTGGTCTGCAGGTACAATAAAATACTGCTGAAATGAGGCATTTTCAGGGACTAGAAGGGTGTAGGGAAGCTTACTTAATTTGAAACCCAACCCTTTTAATGTTCAGGTATATTTTGTAATGAGCTTCTTAATTTAGATGAGAGGTTGGCTGGGGAGAAAAAAAAATCTATCCCGGGGCCTCCTGTTAAATGTGTTCATTCTTAAAGCCATCCTGTCTTCTTTCCACGTTAGTATGTGATTTAAATTCACACTTAAGAGGCTGTACAGGTGTTAAAATCTGAAGGAAAATACTGCTCTGAAATTCACAGGGTCAGATAATGTTTGCATGTAGTTGCTTAATCCAAATGTGCAGAGGTGGGTTCTACAGAGTAGGTAATAAGCTACTGGTGATGTCACGGAGCCGGTTCTGGTCCGTGCATGCAGCCATCTTTTTTTGGCTTCTGCCATGTTTCCGGCACTGCACATGTCTTGTTTTTGCCCTTTTTTGGGGAACTTTTTGGAATTTTTTTGTATTGCGCATATGTGCGCCCACAGGGCGCGGAAGGCAGTGAACCAGCGGTGAGATAAGTTAGAATCTACCCCTGCAAATGTGTCTTTTCTCAAGAAAAAAATGTGGCACTTTTAGCAATTTGCAGACGGTTGATACATTTTCTTGCTTGAATGTTCTAAAGGACTTCTTGGCTTTGAATCTGAAGCACAGCAGAGGCCTGATGTAAAATACATACTGTACTTTTGAATGTACTTTTTCACAAAACCCATGCTTGATTTGTTTTGTTATTCAAAGTGTAAATTTCTGAAAGGGCAACCTGAAGGCTGCTTCAAAACATTCTGGCATTGAAACACTCTAATGACACTATTACTTGATAGTTTGGAGCCTAGCAGGATGAAGATACTGAAGGAATTGCTCATCTATTTAATTTCTTCGGAGAATAAGCCCCTCTGCTGTGTAAGCAAAGTAATAAAATAAAGTTAGGCCATCTCAAAAATAGCTATTTCCAAATGTGTAGGTATTTAGCGGCAAGCATTGAGTGGAATTAATCTCATTTTCTGGCTTATTACGATATACTTTATTTAAAGTCTTCCCTTAAAAATACATCCTGGGAGCATTTAGGAAAAATTGAAGGTGGTATTTAAATTCAGGGGGTGATAAATGCGCTAATTTATAGTTCTCATGGAATTATTCTTGAAGTCATAAATATGCTACCTAAATACAGTTTAAAATACATATTTATAAATACATGTTGCTATATTTAGAGCTAACTGCTTCACAACATTTAAAAAACTCCAAAATTTAGGTGCATTCCAACCCACACTATTGTCCTGGAGGAATAGATCAGATTAGTTGGCTTTGAAATGCACTGGGGAAATAATCCTTCGATATTCCTAGCTACTAATGGAAAGTAAGAGTAATACTGCTAGTTAATTATAAAACCAATCCATCCTACACTTCTTTTGACATCCTGGTGTTAAAAAAAAATCAAATGATCACATGTTAAATTAAAACTTGCTGTTCTTTTATCAAAATCCTAATTTTACCTATTGTACAGCCGATCCTGGCTACGGAAATGACTATGATATGGCTGAATGATAGAGGTTGGGAGCAGAGGTGGGTTCCTACCAGTTCTATCCGGTTCTATAGAATCGGTAGTAACTCTGCGATGACGTCACAGAGCCAGTTCCATCAGTGTCTCTGTGGGCGCTGCCATCTTGGATTTTGCTTCTGCGCATGCGCAGAGCTACTTTTTGATTGCTGTGCGCACACATGCAACGCGACCCTGAGCGAACCAGCAACAAAAATATTCACAACCCACCCCTGGTTGGGAGAAACTTCATTATGAAGTAATTTCATTGGTACTATCAAAGATATTGCTTCAGTCCTAATAATTATGTTTTAATGTACTGATTTCTTGCTTTATTGTAAACTGGGAAACTTCCTTTCTAATTCCCTTTCTAGTCCCTGAATTGCCATTTTCCTTGCCAAGCACAACTGTTATGTGTCTGCATGACAAGTTACGTATGGCTACAATATGGTTGTTCTGCTATGTAGAAAGATCTGTTGTCTCCCACCACTAACTGTATTTTCTACTGTTTCAATGCATAACGTCAAAGCGGCTTAGCAGGCCTCCCAACAGCCACCTGGCCATTAAATTGACATTTTCTCTTCATCAGATATTTCTTCTTACTACAGAGAACAGTTCATGTCACAGTCATCCTGATTACATCTCTGAACCAGAGACTCCCACTGCCTCAAATGGGATTTTTGAATGGACAACATCTGATTATATTGTTTCTGTGCAACTCAGCTGGGGCCTAGTTGGCCTCATTTTCATTGTTTACATTGGCCACGTTAAGTGCTCTGTGGATTAAACAAAACAAAAGAAAAATTAAAAAGCAGACTGTCACTTAATAGGATTATTTGATGGGTAGTTGCACATGCTTGAACAGAAGTTGGCTTGATTAGCTTTATAAAATGGCTTTGTTATTTGCATCCATTGGCATCTTCTTTTCGCTATATAAAAAGTAACACATGAAATATAATAATCTGGAGCTGAAGGGTGAAATGAAGTTTATCACATGAATGCAGACCACAGATGTAGAAGTCCTCCAGTACTTTCCATTCAGGAAATACATGGAAAACCTGAAATATACTTCTCAAAGATTCTAGCTGTTTCTGTAGCATATAAAAAGAAGCTTAATAGTTCTGTACTATTGCCAATTGGACAAGTATTACCATAATTAGAAAAACACAAAAACAATAAAAAGTGTTATCTTAGCTAAGAACACCACATAGGAAAATGGTGATTGAATTTCCATTGAAAATATATGAAGGATTAGGCATTTTGTTTGTAAAAAAAATTAACTGGCAAGGTTTTCATCTTTATATCCCACCTTTATTTTATATGGCTTAAGACATTATATATAATACTCTCACCTCCTATTTTCTTCACAGGCATCCTATGGTTGTGGCTGGCTCAAAGTCACCCAGATAGTTTTTATACCCATGGAAAGGTTGGAATTCACCATCTGCAGTTTCTAGCACCCGGAACAAATGTTTGCATGTGTCAATTTACATTGTAGAAATGGCACACATAGAAAAAGTTAACCATCTTCTCTTCAAGCATTTCTTTTGGCAGCTTCATTCATTCCAATTTCTCATGTTGTACAGCACACCACAGTTGGAATAATTATGTTGGGAAATGCAACCATGATTGCCTTCCATAAATTGCATTTGGCACTGTGGTGAAATCATACTTTGGACTTAGTAATGATGGTATCTATACCAAGATGGAACCTTGGGTATAGTACAGCATTTCTTTACAGATATTTTTTTCTTCCTTTTGGCTTCTTAATGTTATGTTTTTATTTCCATTTTATGATTATGCATTAAAACTGAGGTTTTCAGACATGGTTGGACAATTAACTTTCCCAAGCAGCCACATGAGAAACTGGGACTGTTGTGGAGGTAGAACCAATAGGGCTGTGAAGATATGTAGGCATACATGGACACACACACACACACACACACACACACTAGCAGTTGTCTTCAAAACAAAAGCAATCTAGTTGGGCCAGAGACCCAAAGGGCTGATGTGGTCTGTGAATCATAAAATTTCAGGTCTGTTGTAAGCCAGTTGGGATATTATAATTAGTGATAAAAGAAACAGGTAAGTTCTTCTCTTATGCTTGACAAACCATTGGAGATAATTGATGCATTAATGACATAATTTGTCAGCCCTTCAAGGTAGACAAAACTAGGAAATCAATGCCATGTAGGTCAATACTACTTTTATTTTAAAGCTACAGTAACAACCTTGCAAGTCTGAATGTGCGTCCATCTCCCCCACTTTATATTCATGTAAAGTAGAAAGGGACTTGTCTGTTACATTTATTTTCATTACATTTTGCCTTAGACTTAGATGCCTTTTGTATGACTGTTACCTTGGTAGAGGCTTTTCCTCTTAACCCTCAAGGCCATTCCATCTACAATCTACATCATGCAAATATTGTGTCATTGTATTTTTGGATAGAGAATTCCACAGTTTAGGTGCAAGCATTGAGAATACTATTTCTAAATCACATGCAATATGAAAAAAATACCTTCTCCATTAGATCTTAATGCTCTTTTGCAATCATGATGTCAGTGTTCCAAATATCATCCAGAATTAAATCAGACTTCAAGGCGAAGCATTCCTCAAAGTTCCAATTTATTAAGAGAGGCATGTTGGCACATCCGTGGAAACCTGAATCTGAGGATTCTTAGGTTTCCACCACCCAGTTGAAAGTTCAAGATCTTGCCCTCACACCCACAGGTCCATCACATGGCCCAATCACTCACTGCCATATTGGCAGGTTCGGCCATCTAGTTCCGGTGATGTGCGAAGACAAAGGATAACCTTAGCACTCTAGAAAGAATGTTATTATGGCTACATATCTCCAACTCTGTACTATCCCCCTCCCATTTTCCCACAATAGAAAATGAATAGTAGATTAATAGAAAGTGTGGCAGGTCAAAGATCCAATGGACATAATTGTAGGCCTGACACAGGAGCCCTTCCTGACCCATTTATCGAACTGTTCAATTCTACAATTACTCACAATTTCAAACTGTGAAATAACTGAAATACTGTACGGTAAATTTTAAAATAGGCTCAATATTTTTTTTTTAAATAAATCAATCCCTTTTCTCATAGAACAGAAAAATGAAAACAACAATCAACCTTGCCACATGTAGGCCTGCCCATTTTGTTGTGGTTAGCAAAGATAGCAAGTGTGTTTCTCTCTTAGGAACATGAAGACTGTTATGGAACAAGAAGTCATAAGTTATTCTTTATCTAAGCCATTTTAGGCCTTTAAAGGACTTTCAATATTTTGACTAAGGGACTGGGTAAGTTAGAAAAACATGTTCGACTTTGTGAGACATTTAAAAGCTCTTTAGCTTCATTCTATAGAATTCAGGTTTTATGCCAATGTGATGCTGAGTCTAATATGCATGTAATGTGAGCATAACAATGAATATAAAATAAATTCAGTAAGGTCTTGGAAGAAGAAAAGTATCAAAAGATTAGAACAATTCACTAGAACTTAGTATGTAAATAATATGGGTACGCATGGATGTTATTATTTCCCTACAGAACTTCATATGTGATCTTATAAAAGCTAATGAATCATGAAAAAGATTGATCCTGATACTCAATAAAGGACCAAGCTTATATTACCCTATTTTGGACACATTATGCAAGTACCTCTCTAGAAAAGGTTCTAATGCTGGGAGCAATAAAAGGAAAGAGGAAAGGATGACTGACAGCAACTTGGATGGATTCAGATGCAGTGCCAGAGTTTACCTGTAGAAGTCCTGAAAGATCCAGTTAGGAACAGATCATCATGAAGAAAATCTATATGGTCACTAACAGCAACACCAACTTGAAGGCACATATTAATCAAATAAGACAAGTAAGGCTGGCACAATCAAAGCAAGTGGAAGATGAATTGACTGCTGGGTGTTAATAGTTACCTGCCAAGTCTAATCATTCTTCAAAGATTGTACCATGCTGTAATTATTTTTTCAGTTACAGAAAGTGAAGGATAAAATAAAATTTCATTGCTGCCTTTATTGTATTGGATGAATATTTTCTCATCAATTGCTTCATATTGTGGTGGATTCAAATTTCACTCCACTTGCTATATACTGTTTTTCTAGACAAGAAAGAAAGACACAGTCATAAGCTGCATTAACAGAGGGATAGAATCAAGCATTAGTTCTACTTTAGTGTCACTTGGTAAAACCACACTTGGAATACTACATCCAGTTTTGATCACCACAATATGAAAAAGATGTTGAGACTCTAGAAAGAGTATAGAGAAGAACAAGAAAGATGATGAGGGCCTGGAGGCTAAACATATGAAGAATGGTTGCAGGAATTGGATATGTCCAGTTTAATGAAAAGAAGGACTAGGGGAGACATGATAGTAGTGTTCCAATATCTAAGGGCAGCCACAAAGAACAGGGGGTCAACCTATTCTCCAAAGCACCTGAACACAGAACAAGAAGAACGAGTGGAAACTAATCTAGGAGAGAACCAATCTCAAACTAAGGATACATTTCCTGACAGAACAATTAATTAATAGAAACACTTACATCCAGAAGTTGTGGACGTTCCAACA